>JAVXUO010001512.1:0-7500 GCA_033065855.1 Escallonia rubra | reverse complement strand
AAGATGGAATTTGCGCCAGCTAGAAAGCATAGTGCTTGCTCCGGTACGGAGAATCTTACTCTGCCAGCAGATAGCCTGACCATGGCTTTTGGCATCGCAATACGGGCTGTGGCAATCATCCGAATCATCTCCCATATTTCTACTGGCTGAACAAAGAAGTAAAACCATCTATTACATATCACCCTGTTATCAAATTTATAATCTTGGGAGAGTGACAAGTTAATAACTGTAAAAAGTATTAACTTCATAGTTTACACATTATTTTGTATCAAAAAACTATTTCTTTAAACATGCATATTCAAGCACAAAAGATACGCATCTCTCAACTATATCTGTGCACAGTATTTTGTAACAAGTTTTTTACACATGTATAAACACAAAAGATACGCCTCTTTCAATTATACTTGTGCATTCTTGACAAAATTACATTTAGGTAATTATCTATGACAGAAAAGAGTCGGGCATCATTCTGAACTAGTGCATGCTGAGCTTCTTGTGCTTAGTCGTATCTTACTTTTTCTTTCCCTTCAATGGATGAGAAAATCATAGTTCGTACAACTATCTTCCTCTAACATAGAAATGGTCATGTAAGGTCATGAAATTATTATTTCAATGCATTATGTTAATTATTAGAGGTTATGAACTTGTCGAGTATTTATATAAGAGAGCTGACTATACATGCAATCCCCGTATCTCAAGTGATTGCAAGAAAGGCTTTTATGCTCTGCAGGCTACAGAAAGGAATTTGTTGACTGATAGAAATTATGACAAAGACAGTAGCTACTACAAAATTGGGTTAGACATAAGCAAAACATGTGGTCAGAAACATAATAGCTACCTTTTGATCTTCCAAAGGTGTGCCTTTTACTGCAAGCAGTGCGTTGATTGGAACGCTCTCCGGGTGCGAAGGGAGCGTTGCCAAGGTATGCAACAAGCCAACTCGATCTTCCTCTGCTTCTCCAAGCCCTATAATTCCTCCTGTTTTACATAAAAATACAAGGTTAATGTATATTTCGATGATTTTAAGCATCACCATTTGACAATCTATCAGTTTGAATCTGTTTAACTCACTAGATAGTGACATTTTATACTTATCTGATCAGAGCTTTGTGTAAATAGTTCTTCTCTGGAGTTATACTTTTCACCATGATTTGCCTCGATGTTTGCTTCAAACTCTGTTGGTTCCTAGATGCTTTTCTAGATTCTTAGGGCTAATCTATTGGACATAATATTTTTGGGTTCTCATTTCTAGACTCTTGATCATTTCCAAGACTACGACTTTTGATGTTTGGGAGCCAAGAAAGATGATCTGAAAATACTCAGAGCAGAGTCTTATTTGTCAACGGTGGCTTATTTTAACAAGCAAGATTTGTTTTCGTGGTGTCAGTGAGAAATTCAAACCACCGCCATGGCGACCGTGTTTCAGAATGGCCCGTTGTGAAAAGGAAAAGGAAACGAATTGCACTAGAGGCATGGGAGAAATTTCGGCATTGTCTGCCTATGGCACTGGGTCCCTTCTGTGAAGAAGAGATGGCCCATCTGGGAGGGGATGAAGGGACCCACCCATTTTGCCTTCCACGATTCTTTATCTTCTTTTGCTTTTTTCTTTTCTATTAACTGCACTGGCTATCTGATCAGAACTCATGCTGCCGGTCCAGATTCATAGGTCACAAGTGATTGTGAACAGCGAGTTAGGCAAAAATCCCAAACACACCCAAATTTGTTTTCTGATCAGAAGGACAAACAATGGTGTCAGGATTACCTGAACAGACGTTGATCCCTGCTTCACGAACATGTTTAAGGGTCTCCAGGCGATCATCATATGTTCTTGTGGTTATAACATTAGGGTAATACTCTCGCGAAGTATCAAGGTTGTGGTTGTAAGCTGTAAGGCCTGCCTCCTTGAGCGCCAAGGCTTGCTGTTTCTCTATCATCCCCAAAGTGCAGCAGACCTCCATTCCCATACCCCTGCACACAGAAATAAGTTTCTGATACAACAAAGGCAGCATTTTTCTCCGTTTGTTTTGGTGGGCATTACAACACAGACATTTAGGCTCGAGTCGATTCCAAGCATGGCAAGCAAAACATTAAGAGAGACAACTAACGAAATATTGACCATTGTCAAATGCCTTCAAAATTGTGGAAAGCTATGCCCAAACCTCTTCTTTTTTCAGTATTTTCATGGCTTTGTGTCCATGTTCTGTATGTGCTGGCTTTGTACACACATACTGGAGCAGTAACATTGGAGTTATCATACAAATGTAGCTTGCTGTAAAGGATCATACCAAATAATGGGTAATTCGGTATCTGGAGTTTGGGCCTGTCAACTACAGAACACTGAGGGCTCAAACAAGCAAAAAAACTGCATTCAGTGCAAATGTCTTAAATAGATCTTGGAGACCTTCGAGTTTTTGATACCAGAAATGCAGTCATTGAGCTCCATAGCCTCAGTCTCTATTGTTTGTTTAAATATGTCAACTCCCTTTGTTTGTCTTTGTTGCAAAGACAGCAAGTGCGAGGGCACGGGATACAGACTAAGCCCTAATAATCATGAATGGGCCTGGGCTCGCGCTGCAAGTATGTTCTAATTCAGTCGAGAAGAGTTGGAGAAAAGCAGGTGCAAGAAGAGTGAAAAAAAATTATTTCGTTAAGTACAACCAGTGGGATGGCAGTGTATGTAGTCAACATATTATAAGAGCACTCAGTTCTGCCTCGTTCACGGCATTGAGAAAAAGAAACAGAAAATTATGGATTCTTTCATGTTACCTCAAATAGAGAATGAGTCTTGGTTCAATCATGTTAGAGGTATTCCCCCGATTCTCAACCGAGCTTATCATTTACGAGAGACCTGCTGGTCTCACAGCTAACCAAATAAAGGAGCTCAGTTTACTAAAGAAGCCCACTAGACAGAAAGTTCCTAGCTCAAAAGGCAAAGATTGTCAGATGATTTTCAGGTTTCCTTGCTGCCCATCTCTTGTTTACCAGCAACATAGTATAGGCTGTGCCCCTTCTGGTACAAAATAAAAAATGCATATACTTGCTCCTATAACTCGTTTTTTGAGTTGCACCACTTGTACGCACCTTAGTTGTGCTGCTCTAAGCAAGAACCACCGCTTCATGACTGGTTTCCTATCCACAGGCACGCGCCAAGCAAGTTACCATCTAATTTAAAGGCTAAAGTTGTTATAGAATGGGCTCAACAATGTTTGTCATGTTTAGCATAACCTTCCGCATAGGGAAACCACTACAAACATAATTCTTCTAGTAGAAACCTCTGAGATCGAGTACCAATGAAAAATAGGGTAAACTGCTGCTTTGAGTAGTAAACCTCTACCAAAGTCCATAGATGTGTGATGAACTCGCTTTTGTTGTTTTTCCAGCATCAATCCTCTTTAAAGCACCAAAAAAACATTATATGATAAAGCCCAAACCAACACTACCAACTCGAAATCATTGCCATGATACCAAAAGTGGGTGTTACCACAAACCAAAAACAGAACTCTACCGAACAAAATTGATGCCAAGTTGCCCCTACTTGAAAATGAAAACGGTCTTCACTATTCGTCTTTACGTATCTCAGATATGCTAAACTATAGGGGATAACAACTATTTCAAATACCCACCTTCTGTAGAGGGACCCAACTAATGATGCTTCCGCCATTGTGGGATCAGGGAATGTTCAGGTACGCAACCTTATAGAGAGGAGGTTTCCCTGTTTCCAACCCCCGAAGATCCAGGTCACGGTGGAGCAACCTTGGCGCAACACCTAGTTTCCATTAAGATCAGTTCTCCTGGTTTCTAAACAAAGTCATGACTCATTAAACTGAGGCATTAATGATTGCTGATTGTTCTATTTGAAATTTTAACTTCGAAATTCAGCATCAAAGAAATAGTAGCAGCGGTTCTTCGCCATAATACCCCCAAGTATTCATTATTCAAAGGGGATGGTTCGTTACCTTATTTCTTTTACATATTCAAGGATTTGGTTGAAGTTGGTCTTCCTTCCTATAGTGTCTCTCCATGCAGCACCCATGCAGAAACGAGTACTACCAGCCTCTTTTGCCTGTCCAGGGATACATATATATCGAGATGTTACAAGGAAAAGAAGCAACATATAAAACATAACATTAAACCAAAAAACAGCTAACAAACTTCTTAGATTAAACTTACCACAAAAGACATTAAAACTTGAGTAATCAGCTGCTCCACATGAGATCAGGGGCGTGCATCATTCACTAATTTCTAAGTTTTAGGTGAAAGCATTAATTTTTAGACAGTGTACATGTAATGTTAAGAGCTTTTCATGTTCAACAATTTTCACGCATCGTTTCGCACACATTACTGCTAAAGCTTTATATACTCTGCCTTGCCTCTCAAAAGTTTAACAGCCAAAACTTCTTGTGGTGCTCAGAGAATCCTTGAATGAGAAAAGGCATCTTCTATTTTAAATTCTTGGTGATGCTAAAACTCAGTCAAGACAATGGCATCTTACAAAGAAGAAACTACGTTACACAACTCCGCTCAGCATTTCCTCAAACTAACTGGGGTTGGCTAAATAATCTGATGCATGTTTTTCGATAGCTGTCTACATGAATCCTACGAAACTTTCCCACAAAGATTAAAGAAGACGCCTGCAAACCACAAAGGCAACCAATACACCCGCTCAGTGTAGCGTGCACCTAATCGCTAAACCATCATAGTTCTATTTTGCCAGTATGCTTTAATAAACTCGAATCGTCATAGCCTTACTCGAATAGTCAAAACCATCATAGTTCTCTTCAGGGACACATAGCTTCCTTTAAAACCTCAAGTCATTATGCCCTTTATTACCATCTTCATCTATATGAATTTTGTAATCCTCTTTCTAACCGATTACCAGGGTCACTGAACCAAATATAAACCATCCATCATAACATAGAAAACTGTAAATGATATATCAACATATAAGAAAGTGCCAAAGAAAAAAAGGAATCAGCAACAGAACAAGGGAACTGCACCTTTTCTGCTGCCTGCAGAACAGCGTCCTTGTTCATAAGCTTCTGTGCTTTCAGTCCAGTGTCATATCTAGAGGACTGAGGACAGTAGGAACAATCCTCACTGCATCCACCTGTCTTAATAGAAAGAAGAGTGCACTGCTGTACCTCCCTAAAGTTTTGAGCATGCCTATGAACTTGAGCCTGTTAGAACAAAACTTCCGTATCAGACCAAGCGGTACATCATTATATGCGCTAGTATGATGGTGGTAACATAACCAGCATCAATGACATGGTTTGAATAAGAACAAAAGAAATGCTGTTAGTAATTTGAGTAGAAAACAAAAAAAATATAGAGATAAAACCAGAAATTGGATTAGGCTTGAATAAAATTAACCATTTTTGTTTTATGTGTATTAACATTTATGTAATCTTCGCGGACATGACCTATAAAGAAGTATTATATTTTGGAAACATTAATGATAGTTTGCCAATTTCATGACACAAATTTAATATCAAGAGTGGAATTTATGCAATTTGCACTCAGCGAGGCTGTAAGACTTGTTTTGGGCTTATTTTTCAAACAATCTTTTCTTAGCAGTTATTTTATTCTGTTTCCAGTTGGAAGTAAAGATAGATTAATCTGGCCAAGGGAATGATATTCCCCCTCCAATTGCCAAGATACAGTATTAAACACATCAAGATGACATTTTTCTTCTTCGACAAGTCATCACATGACTTTTGTCAGATTTTAAATACCTTCTATTGAAGTTTCTTATTACCTTAGCTACAAAAGGGGCAAACATTTTAGTCTAGCTTATGAAGGCCTAAGATGCGAATCAGTGTTCTCTGGGGTGTCTTCCTGATATACATGCCTAGGTAGGGCGGGAGTGGTTTCTTTTTGTCTTTTGGCTACAAGACTTATATGTGTATAGTGAATAGTCTTATGCACTTCTATGTGCAAGCAGCCGGGCTTTTAAAAATTGTTTTCCTATGTATCTAAGAGATTAAGAGTCTAAGGAAGACAAGGACAGAATCTAGGGCAAACTTTTAAGAGTGAAGAAAAGCAAGCCCCCAGGAGTAGAGTACTTGAGAAGCTAGGGTTTCAATGTAGATGGATGCACAGCTTCAAGAGTTTCTTATGCCTTAGGAGTATTAACTCTCGACCAATACTGTTTTATGCCCTCTAATGAATAAACAATCCGTATTTATAGCATTATTCCCCTTAGGAAATGGATATCTAGGTCATAATTGCATTGGGCGGCAAAAGTTTAGGGAGTCAAGTAGCCTTTCACCACTATGACATGTGTTTGCCGCTCAGTGCACCACTGAGGTTGCACATGCAAACACAGGTTAGAATGTCAGGTGAGTGTTAAGCATGTAGAAAACATATAGCTTTCTCATTTTTGGGGTTTACCCCAGCCTGACCTCTCAATTGGAGCAAATGTGGGTATCTGGCCTCAATAAGCCCCTAGATTCATCCTCCATCCTCAATTAGCCCCTTCCCAATAACATCGAGGTGCTCAAGGAGTCCCTTCCATAGGATTACGTAATCCTTTTAACTTATTGCTTTTAATCCAGACCAATCCTTAGGAATATGGTTTACTTTGATGAGAGTACCATGGCCTTAAATAAGCTCATCGTGGTAGCCAAGAAAACCTAACCTCTTTAGAACACTAAAATCGTCTCAAAACATCTAAAATATGGTTCACTTTGATGTGAATACCACAGCCTTAAGGAAGCTCATCGTAATACCCAAGAAACCCTAACCTCTTTAGAAGGCTAAGATCGTCTGAGAACATCTAACCGCAGCTGGTTGATGCTTCTCAGATAGTGAGCCATTCAGCGAGCCACAATGCACAAGTTAGCTTTTTGAAGAAAATACAGGCTCGTGAGTCTTGTTTAAGTAGCTCTTGATTGGGCAGTCCATCGTCTCTAAGTGCTCGACGGGTTAACATGTGGATGACTACTGATCGAGTAACAAGAAGTGCCACAATGATGCCACGTGGTGGACCAAAGACTTGGTCTTGACTCTTTGACCTAGTTGACCGTGTAAATCTTGCTTCCGCGGCCAATGTTGATTAGTGGGTCAAAGTCATTTAGGACTCCTATGATTATCAATACATTGCAGACCTCACAGCCTTCCTAGATCCATCAACTCGATGGAGAGTCTTCACTTCTCCTGTAGGCAGACAATTTTCCGTACTTTGGAGGCAGCATTATTAGTTTGTCTAAATTGAGGGTGAAAGTAACTATAGTTCAGAATTTATACGAGACAAAAGCTTATAATAACCTTTTTGGAATAACAGATTAATTTTCACATTCTGAGAGCTAATGCAGCAATTCAATAATGGTTCAGGAGAGATACAGAGCAAAATTAAATGGTTAAGGAGCCAAGATGCTTGATCGGAAGCTCGGTCTATAAGCTAGCTCACAACTAACAACGGCCTCATGTGTTTCTCTGACTCTCTTCATAGATATCAACATATACTAGCTGTATAATTATTATATTCATATCCACATTTTA
>JAVXUO010002254.1:0-124680 GCA_033065855.1 Escallonia rubra | reverse complement strand
GGTGTATTGCGTGGGTTCTGTGTGGGTGTCGTCAGTGCTCATGTGTGTGTATAGATTGTGGGTGCGGGTATGTGTGCAGTGTGTGTGCTTGGTGGGTTTTTTATGAAAGAAGGAGCCGTGGTGGCTGCCATGTATGCAGGTGAAGGAATGGTGAGTATGATGTGTGTTTTGTGTGTGTCGTGCATGCATATATGTGTGCGTGAGTACGTGGCTGTTGTGCATGTGTTTTGGACAGCACCGGGGGTTGGGGGGGGGGGGGGGGTGTAGTAGCTGTGATGGGTGTTCTGTGCTTGAATGAGTGTGAATGTTTACTGTGTGCATGAATATGTGTACAAAGTGGTGTGGATAATGTGTGGGCAGATAAGTGTAACTGAGTGTGATGTGTGTGTGTGAATGAATGCATCGTTTGCTTGTTTATTTGTGTATGAGTGATGTATGCAAGTGTGTACTGAGTGCATGTGTGTGTGTGTTTGTTGGTGAACTGTGTGCTCGTGTGTGTGTAAGTGTGTGAGTATGTAATGTGTAAAATTTTACACTATAGTATGTTAGACTATATTAGAATTTCTGGTAAAATTTTAAAATTTTCTAAAATCATATGTATTTTTAATATTTTCTGAAAGCTTAGAATTCTAAAATTCTTTTGGAGTCTTTAATCTCATGAAAATGTTCTGAAAAACTTTTGAGTAATGCTTTGAAGGTTCAAATAAGACTCAGTTTGAATTTGATGATATTTAGAGTTGATTTGCTATGCTTTCCGTATCGCATTGATTTTAGCAAAATAAATAATTTTAAAATAGTTTTAATGCCTTTTAATTTCTGACTTAAATTTTTATAATTTTTTTATATATTTTAAAGTTTTTATAAAAATTATGGGACTTTATTTTCAGCTTTTGGCAATTTAAGGGTTTTTATTGTATTTAAAGAAGTTATTTTAATTAAAAAATATTAAAATTTTTAGAAAATTCATATTTTGACTTTTTATAATTTTTAAGCTATTAAAATGTTTTATTGTAATTTATAATAAATTTGGGAGTATTCGTTAAGCATTAAAGAGTGTATATGGATTTTGGTTAAGGTAACCGTGTGCGGGACCGCTTTGAGTTACGCGATTTTGGAGCTACAAGAGAACACGTGATGGGTAGTTGATAATTTATATTAATGTAGAATAAATTTTGTTCTAACCAATGGATTGCCATCTAAGTTTATTCAGGAAATCTTGATCGAGGTTGTGTAGCATTGTATAGCCTGGACCAAGGTAAGGAATACTATCTGAACCCTACTTCGTCATTCTGATTTCAAATGTTTTATTATGACACATTTATGAACTACATTGGTTTGATTTTATGTTTGATATAAAAGATGTTTTAAAATTGTGCACGAAACCCTAATTTGAGCCTAATAGCTATCGTCTGGAATTCGTTATTCTCATCTGTTTATTTAATTCAATCATTGTAAATATTTTGAATTGTGTTTAACTTCCTTGCATATTGACATGAGTTAGTAAACATGGGAGTTATAAGGATGGTATGTATTGTTGGAGTTATAAGGATGGTCTGTTGGTTGGGTTAGACTAGTACCTAGATAGACTAGTTAGTGTACATATGCATATGTAGAGCGTATCGGACACTATCGGGGTGGCTTTGCTACAGCGTACTACTCGTGTTCAATGTTTCATGTTTCGATTTTGTGGCACCTCAAGCGTGTTTTGAAATAATTATTGATTTAAGCGATTGAGTTGATACTCATCCATATGTTTATATTGAAATGTTGTGGTTTTCTTTGAAAACCCTTTTAAAATTATCGTTTGATTGTACATAGAAAAAAACATATAGAAAAATCATTTGAATCGTTCTGTTTCTATGTTTTAAAAGTTGTTACTTGGCTTAAATATAAAATCGTCCAAATCATTTTTTATTGTTTTTAAATCCTCGATTGACCTTACTAGGCTCTCAGAAGTTCACTCTCCTTTGACTTCCTTTCCGTAGGTGACGCCAGCCTTAAGTTGCCCGAATAAGGATTAGAGCCAAGCGAGCAAAAGAAAAAAAAATTAAATTTTGGTATTGATTGTTAGAACCCCTGCGTGGATGACTTTGTTAGTTTATTAATTATCCGGGTTTAAATTTAGTTTCTGACTATAACTACACACTGAGAGAAATACATTAATGAATGTTTTAGTTGCTATGAAAATTATGGTACCATTTGGTTAAGTTTTGAGGACAATATCGCCTAGTGTCATCGATCGAGTAAGTGTTAACGTTCTGAAAATTCTGGGATGTTACACATGGTGTGGCGCTCCTTCTCGAAAAAATCTCTAAGGATTTTTGGAGTCGTCATCTTCTTTAATTGAAGTAAAGAAAAAACAAGAAAAATCATAAAAATGACTATAATGTGTCCCAAAGGATGACTAGTCTATCGAAACTGGGAGAAAGACGCGGGGACTAAGTTACGAAACGGGACCCA
The DNA here is from genome assembly GCA_033065855.1 of Escallonia rubra. Lineage (NCBI taxonomy): Eukaryota > Viridiplantae > Streptophyta > Magnoliopsida > Escalloniales > Escalloniaceae > Escallonia > Escallonia rubra. Next base: position 122,220 of record JAVXUO010002254.1, on the reverse strand, counting down.
CCATGCCCTTTCGATCTCTACTTCGCTTGTAATAATTTTGGCTTGAAAAAGACGTAGCATGCAAAATATAACAAGAGTCACCCTAAGCTAATTTGCAATGTTTTTTTTAGCTTGAACTCGACATTGCGGGTCGAATTGCCTGTGTCCAATCGAACTGATAGAAATCAAAACTACTGTAATTTGACACTAGTCCTAGGGAAAGTAGTCTACATTCCAAGAATTCAACTTAGACCAAAGAATGTAAGAAACTCTTTTTGTTGTTTTTGAATAGAAATTTGGGAGACAATCTAGACCATCATTATCTGATCTAATCTAGAAAACTGTAAATTTATCTCAAGAAGGCGCTTGTTTAGAAGTCTTCGAAACTCCTTATGATGAATCTATGATGCATGTAACTTGTGTGTAGGAAAGTGAATATGAGGTGCTAAATTCCCCTTAGAGATGACCTAGCACTTCTATGAAAGAAATAGTACAAAAGCTCTAAGGAAAAAAAAATTATCCCGGAAATGTAGCCCAATGACCCTACTTATAGAGGTTTGGGTGCCAAAAATTATAGGGATGACTATCCCAATCTATGATTCGGTGATAGGACATAATATCTTATGGAAATATGAAATTTGGAAAAAGGTCAACTTACCAGTCAGTTAGTCGATAACCAGTCGGTTGACCATTAACCGGCCGGTTAAACCGGTCGGTTCACCCCTAAAAGCATTGTTCCCGAATTTGAAGGCATTATCTACCCTTAATTCGATAATATCTTTAAGAATACAGCTGCGATGAGCCAGATTAAGGAATTATCTCCAAATTTCATATAGATCAAGGATTAATCACATATATCAAGAATAAATTACATTTTCAGTCCTCTAATCAATCATAATCTCTTGAATTTAACTTGGGTTGAGTCTTAACTAACTAGGCTAGTTATCCAGTAGGCTGGGCCTAATTAATTTTGGCTAAACTAATTGGACTGGAGTGATGGACAAACTATTGGACTAGTTGATGGCAATATTGTGTGTCGAATTTGAACAATCACACTATGATCTTTTCGGTTTCTCTATTTTTCTTCTCATTTTTTCCGGCACATTTTTCTTTTCTCAAGATCAAACAAATGACCAACATGATTATTTCTCATATATCTTCAAGACTTTTGTTCTGATGAGGGAGAACCCTTTCTATGCTGAGCTGACTTTTGCTGCAATATTTTGGAGAACCCTTTCTATGCTAAGAGACTACCCAACCCAAGATTAAAAATATAGGGGTTTCAAAAAGAAAGGCTAAACTGTTTAGGCACAAAAGGCAAGAAAGTGAAAAAAATTAGTATAGAGTAATCAGGATGATATGTGGTGGCCAATTGATTCAATCATCAGGAATGCTCATTTCAAGGAAGACTTGTGCAAACTTGCATTCCTTTTCTCCCTCTCTCTCTCTCTCTCGTGTGCCCTAACTTCTGCTTAGACCGCCCTTCTCAGGGTTTATAATCTAGCGGGCTTTTTGTTCTTTTCTTTTTCTCTAAGATAAATGCTCCAAGCTGGGAGATGGATACCTGAGCTTTGAGCAGGATAAAGTCGGGACATCAATACAACCACCTCATTATCTTTAAGGATTTAACTTGTTTCTGGTGAACGGGAGTTGTGGGAGGTTGGCCAAGAAAAGAAGTCATGGGCTTTTTGTGATAGACCCCTAAATTCACACTCTAATATCTAAGTTTCAAAACAAAATTCTACCACTAGTTTTTTTAACATTCAATTTTGAAGGAAATGGAATTCTGATTTTATGCTTGAAAAGACAGTGAGTCATCACCTCCAAGTGCAAAGAAGAAGTGTCAATGAGATAGGCCACTAGGTTTAAATTCAAAATTTTCTTTTGTAAAACTTTTCAAAGTGATTAGTGCAAAGTGGTATGAGACCGTCCAATAACCTCTTGCTCTTGAAAAATTATTTTGCATGCTCTCGACTTATTAAGGATGAACTGCTACATTTAATTGAAACATAAACTCTATTTGGATCAATCTCTAAAAGAGACTTCTAAGAGAGGAAGAAACTATTTTCTAACTTCGCAAAATTTTCTATTATTTCTTTTTTATATCATTAGGCATAAAAGGTAAACCAAAATCAAAGGGTAAGGAGAAACCGTGACTTATTATTCATCAAAAGACAAGTTCAAGAAGATAATCTAGGAAACACTAAGAAAACCATTTAAAATATAAATGGGCTAAGGTTCTAGCCCTAGAGTGGGATAATCAATCAGACAACGAACATGCTTTCTCACAAACTTGGGTGATCTGACTAACTGAATCCACGATATCCTTTTATTGGTTGAGTGCGGTAGCATCTTCGACTTGGAGAGATGTCTCAATTCGCTTGGTGCACCGGTAGAGGCTATTTCTTCAAATTGGATTTGGCAGAAGGGCTAATCTCACCGTTACCAATGAGATTCTAAATAACATTCCTCAAGGTCGTACATCTATCCATGTGGTGCCCGAATCCTTGGTGATATTCACATCGAGCCTGTAGGTCAGGACCTTTTGGTGCAGCAATGGCGAGAAACTGGCAATCATACCATTACTAAGCAGTTGCTCAAACACTTTGGTCATTGGGGCATACAGATTAGAGAACTTTCGCTTGGTAGTTGGCTTCAAAGGGACGACCTCCTGAAACCCAATTGTATGCTAGGAGTCTTTGATCCATTCTCGTCTTCTTTTTCTTTTGTTTTTTTCAATCTTGGGCTAACGTCATTTTGTTGATGGCATCCTCAATTTGAGTGAGAGAGCCCATCAATGTTTTGAATGCAATGTGATGGTGGCCAAAGATGTGGTCACGTTATGTCGACATAAGATTGTCCCTAATTATGCTCACTTGCTCGTCTTCAGATGGGCGATTGAATATCTGTGCAGCCTTGTTCCTCCATTGAATGATGAATGCAGATATGGATTCGGTGGGCTTTTGTTTGGCGGTCTCCATATCTCTTCGAGTGATGTCGAGATTAGAGTCATACTGGTAATGATTCACAAATTCTCTCACTAGATCTTCCCGTGTTCGTATTCGAGAGTAATCGAGGGTGTGGAACCATCGAGAGGTACGTATGGGGCTGGCGGGTAAGATGGATCTTCGGATCCAAAGTCTCGTCAAACTTGTATATGTCGACCATATTAAACTTAGGTCGGAGCCTATCTTCGGAATTTAGAGTAAGATTATTAAACTCCAGCCTTTTTCATTCGAGAAACTTGAGACTCAAGCATTGTTAGTTTTTCCTCCTATTGAGCAGCTTAGCCTTATCTTCACTATCAGACTCATATTGACCATTAACTTTCACCTTAGGATCATCTTCCTTCCTTTCTTCTTTCCTATCCCCTTTTAATTCCCCTTCAGGTTCCTTACCTTTATCTTTCTTCATGAGATACTCCATCGCTTTGGCGATCTTTTCTTGTCCAATGGTTAAGGCAACGAAGTTGATTTGGAAGTCTTCTTGCAGCTTAATGAGAATACATACTAGGTTAGGGATCTCAGAGAGTTCTTCAGCCATTGGAATGCGCGAGAATCCTAACATTGATCCCGATGTCGGAGCTTTGTCACTTTATAGAAAGCCCAAAAATATTGTTAGCTCCTAAAAATTATTTACTTATTTTTTTTTTCATATTACGGATTGGTCTTAGGACTTATTACTTTCTAAGGGAGAAAAGAAAAATATTTTGAAAACTTCAAATTTGAAAATTTATAAGGGATTGGTCTTATGACTTATTCTAAAAGATTGGTCTTATGACTTTTTTTTAATGCTTTCTACCCTAAGACTCGAGCTAGAGAACTATAACCTAGCTAGGATCACACAATCAAAGCACACCATATTAAACCTGGTGATTTGTACCCTTACGGAAATTGGACACTGATTAATCTGCTGGTTATCCTTGTGGGTTAACCGTCCGGTTGTTAGTGGGTTTTTCAGAGAATGTCTGGAAAAGTATGGAGTGGGGTATTAACAAACCTTTCGATTACCCAGTGGGTTAATCAGCTGGTTGGTAAGTGAGGTAATCATGGATTTCTTGAAAGTTCTCGGAAGGTCATGGTTGCTGACTAAAGGTAAGGTCACTCTGCATCCCGAAAATTAGGAGTTCCATCTCCCCGAACTCCCGGAACGTTAACCTATCACATCACATCAAATATGTCCAACCATGTACACTGATACATGCTTCAAAGCATCTAATTAGACACCATCTCAAACCCTACAAAATACAAGACCACAAACTGACTAAACTCAAACTTTAAAAACTTGGGCTCTTTGCAAAATTTGAGATCCTAATGGACAAGTTAACAGTACCAGCCTACACAGGAGTCTTACTATACAGTAGTGGTGGGCTCACCAGAATCTCACACAGTCTCTAACCCATCCCCGAGCAATCTATTGTTGATCATAACCTACAAAAAGGAATTAAAACACAGGGTGAGGTTTTGGGAGCTCCGTAAGGTCGTCAGGACAACTGAAGGAATTATAAAACGATTCAAAAGAATCTATCTGACGATAATTTTTTCAAAAATATTTTCACCGATCTAAATAATTTAATGGTTTCCAAAATGATCAAAATTAATTATAAATAAATACCAAAATAACCATTAACATTCACGATAGGTTCCAAAACGATCATCAAAAAATCATTTTTAAAGCCGTCATTTCAAAATACAATGATGGTTTTTCAGAGGATTTTAAAACGAGTTCAAAGGCAATCTGGGGAGGGGTGTCAAACAAGCATAAATCCATTTGAGACAATCCCTTCCAATTATTTCTGAATTAATCACTATAACACATAACGTATACAAATTTAGAAGAAATGATCCTGGGCAGACGCGATGCCAATCCGACAAAGCTCAATAGCCAATGCCAGTCAGTAAAGGCACAATATGATGTACAAATGCATGATGTACAAATACTAGTCCATTTACGTACTAGCCTGCGCTCTACACAGGATTAGACCATCCTTATAATGCCCGCCTCAGAACAGACCCCCAGATTAACATAAAAGACAACAATAGCAATGAACATTAACACGAGCTCAAATAACCGAAATCAATCCCGGTTTTAATGACAATTAAGCATGTTAATATAATTGAATAACCACAAGAAAATAGCAGGAATAAATATGAATAGTTAATGAATTTTGGAGAAACAATTTAAAAGAATAAATACAAACAATAATTGAATTTGCACAGCATGTGATATAAGGTGAGCATCGATAAGATTTCGAAATGATCGATTCCGGTTCAATATTAGGGTTTGCTTGGCAATTACATTCTGATATCTGATGCATATCTCAATGTTTGACAAGAGGTATAAGCAAATCGAAAGAATACTTACGAACACCAGTTATCAAAATTAGGGTTCGGACATAAGTTTTTATCCGGAGTTCAGATAAAACCCTTACCTAAATCTGAAGCTGAGCTTGTCTAACCGGAATGTCTGTTACTTTAACCTAAATGGAACAACCCAATTATTAGGATACAGTATATACTACGACATTATGAATTCAGTACTAACTAACGCATACTCCCATAATGGCCTTTTCACCGGGTATGTAAAATTAGTAAAATGCTCCTTATGTGTAAAATTATCAAAAACACCCATCTCATACTTAAATCACCAAAATAGCCTTCCCTATCGTAAGTAAAATCGCTAAAATATCCTTATCGTATGTGAATTTACTCTAAAGATATATGTCGAAGCTCACCTAATATTAATATGAAAACATCACATCATATCATTTCTCATATGGTTTTAAAATTTGCTAAGAGGAGTTTTGTCAAACCTCCAAGTCCTCTAAACTAATATTTTGACACTAAGGAGCACCAAATATGTCAATCCTGCCACGGTAAAAAAAATGTTTAAATTGTATAAAGGCAAACAATAACGTGGTTGGGAGGAAAATGAAAGGATTTAACAGAGTAAAAACTTTTTTCTAACTTTTGGTAGGACAAGAAGTATGTTATGTAACACTAGAACTTGAGAATCAAAAGTCAAAACTATTTGCATAAAAGCAACTTCTTTAATTAGTTGTTTTCACGGTCTATAACAACCCATGATATGTATTTAAGGCCATCTTAAAGTAAATTTATCAACTTTAGGAATGCACTCTGAGATATTCAAATAATATAAAGAAAACACTGCGGAAGAAAAAACTAATTGCTTTTTTGTAGAGTAGTTGAATATTGATACAAACGAACAAATATAATTGCATATAATTACTTGTTGTTTTGCAGAGTTAGACTTATGTCACGACTACCATATCTCTATAATCTTAAATCCACACAACTCATGCATCAAATCTTCTCAGCGGCATTTTATCAAACATGGTGGTGCCCCTCTTCAACCTCCACAAATTCCCTCACCTAATCCTTAATTTCCTCCAACAAATCGATCATTAATGTCTAGATCTAGGAGAAATTAGAAAATTCTAATTTTTTTACAGAGTAGTTAGATATGGATACAAACGGACTAACACAATTACATCTAATTGCTTGTTTTTTTTTTTGCAGAGTAAGACTTGTGTCACGACCACCATAACCTGCTAACCTTAAACCCACACACAACTCACTTATCAATTCTTCTCAGCGGCATTTCATCAAACAGTTGGCGCGTCTCTTCAGCCTTCACAAAACTCCGTCACCTAATCCTCAATTTTATCCAACAAATTAGTCCTGAATGTAGGGAAAATCTGATGCGAGACTTGGGCCGGTTAGTGGGTGAGTGGGTAGGGGCGGGTGGGGAGTGGGAAGGAGGGGGGGGGGGGGTGGTGGTGGGGGGGACTTATACTTATTGAAGTTGGGATAGTTTGGCGGGAAGATGGGGGTAGGATAGTTTGGGTAAACAAAAATTGAAGTTTTGAAAGGCCCTCCCATGTTCAGAAATTTAGAAAACTAGACCGACTTTCTCTTAAGTTTATATATATAAAAAAACCACCTTCCACAAATATTTATTCCTAAAACTCCTCATTTCCGAATTTTCCCGAAGAATAAACTCTTCCACCCCTCTTAGTCGCTAGTTGTATATAACTTTGTTCCTTTTTGCAAAGATTTTCAATCAAAATCAACAATCAATATGAAAACCAAGCTATAATCGTTCCACCTAGGCATAACACACTATATCAAAATAAATAAATAAAGGGCTGAAAGAAGATAAGCTTATGATATGGTATGACGAAATATGAAAAAAATAAAGATTTACCATATCTAAATCATGATGTTATTGGAAATTTACCACCAAAAGAAAGAAAGCAGTTCCTGGATAACATAGAAAAGAAGCATATTCCTCATTTGGGAGGAGACAACATCACGTAAACAGAAAAAGAATGAAATTTGTGATAGAGCTCCTATAGTTTATTCATTTCACCTTTAAACTAATTATGTTCCTCTTTGTTTGATTGCCCAAATTGGAGAATGACCAATTTCCTTGCTTGTCTTGGAAGCCTGCCATATGTAACCCCGCAGTGCAAAAACTTCATCAATGTACTCACCTGACCTATTAGAGGATGTCAGAAAAATAACCCTGCTCCCAGATTTATCGATTTGGCAGAGCACTGTTGAAAACTGGTTAAAGTTGTTTTAGCAAACAAGTGTATCTGGGCAATCTCATATAAGGTTAACAGTAACTCAATGCTAACAGGCTAGCAAAAGGAACAGGTATGTTGCCAGACGCTCCTGACTTGTTTTTGACTAGTACCTACGGCTCATATTTCACACAAACATGTGTACAAAGAAAAGGCCTATTGAACTTGTGGCTTTAAACCACTAGTCCAGATTTGAACAGAATGAGAAGTCATTAGATACTCCTTCCTTGTGTGGAACATTTCAGCATAAACATCAAGCTATAGAAAAAGTTACCTGAGAAACATAATGAGACAATGACAACGTTATACGAAACATTATTCAAGGATCTTGACCTTGATCTTCATGAGTGTTCTCAGAACGTCATTTATGTTGACCCTTTCCTCTGCAGATTCCTTTGTACATTCCAAAGCTAACTCCATGATGGATGTCAAACACTGCACGTCTCTGGTTGAGGTTTCTCCTTCTTGCCTTCGCAAAGCCATATCTACAACCTTAGTCATCCCATTAAGAAGTGACTCCTTCACCCAAAGCCTTAGGGTCATCCCTCCAGCAAGCATTTCATCGGTGGGCTTTGTCCTAGTAAACGTTTCCATTAGTATAATTCCGTAGCTGTAAACATCACTGCTTGTTGAGACCGAACCTCCCAATCCGTATTCTACATCAAGCATAAAATCAGCAGCAGAAATAATACTATTTGTGAAATAACAATTATAGAAAATATGTTTAGCATTTTCTTTTGGAATGTTTGATAGAAAAATTGGTCACTCACAAGCACACTTAGAGAGAAGATGGAAGAGGACTTTCTATTACTTGAACTCACTTACATTAATCTAAAATTGATTGGTACATGGGTTTATATAGTACCCAAGATATAATTCTAGAAACACCACATTAATGACACTATTGTCTAGATACACCATACATGAACCAAAATGAAAAAACTCAAGAACATACATGATACGTACATAATTCATGCACCTTATAAACATATGCACCTACATGCACCATCATAAATGTAAGTAATATGCATGTACAAAGTCAAGGTTATATTTCTAATACTCCTCCTTAAACTTGACTTTCTTGACAACTCCAAGTAGGATCTGCATCTTGTGAAAAATATCATACTTGAGGGGCTTGGTAAAAATATCAGGAATTTGATCAAGTGACTTGACGAACTTGAGTTGTACTTGATTATTGGCAATGCACTCTCGGATGAAATGATATCTTGTATCTATACGCTTGCTGCGATCATGAAAGATGGGATTTTGTGCTAGAGTTTAAGCAGATTTATTGTCAATCAAAATTTTGGTAGCCTCCACTTGTGGTAAATGAAGTTCCTTCAACAACCTTCTAATCCAAACAGCATGGCAAGCACAAGAAGTAGCAGTAACATACTAGAACTCACAAGTTGATAATGACACAATAGGTTGTTTCTTCGAACTCCATGAAATTGCATTATCTCCCATGAAAAACACAAAACCGCTTGTGCTTTTTTGATCGTCTATATCTCCGGCAGAATCACTATCACAATAACCCAACAGCTCACAATTGCTAGAGGACTTATAGAATAAAATTCCCTAAAAATATTTAGTGACGGTTTATACCGTCGTTAAAAGCCCGTCGGTAAAAGCCCGTCGCCAATGTTTTTACCGACGGAATAATCCGTCGGTAAAATATTTTTTTGGACAACGTTTTTACCCACAAAAATTCCGTCGCTGAAATGACCTTTAGCGACGGAAGTAGTTCCGTCGCTAAAAGTCCGACGGAAGTAGTTCCGAAGCTTCACTACAAGAAAACACGTTTTTAGCGACGGAGTTTTACCGACGGGTAAGAATCCGTCGGTAAAAGCGAGTTTAACCGACGGATGCCACCGTCGGTAAAGGTCGGTCGTTAAACACTTATTACCGACGAAATTACCGTCGGCGAAAGTTGTTGCCGACAATTTTTTTGCGGCGGTCTTTTAGCGACGGAATTACCGTCGCTAAAACGTTTTTACCGACGGACTTTTAGCGACGGACCCAATCCGTCTCTAAAAGTCCTCGATTAAATCAACCAGATCTGCCTTTCTTTCTCTTCCCCCGTTTCTCTCTCTGAAAAATCTCCCACCGCTGTTCTGCTCCGGCGACCAACCTCCATGGTGACCCACTTCCGGCAATCCCCCTCCACGGTGACCCACCTCCGGCAATCCCGCTCCACGGTGACCCCTCCCTCCACTGCCGCCGTGTGAAAAGACTAACACCGTCGTCGCGCCACTGACGCCGCCGCCCTCCACTGCCGCCGGCTATTGTGCCTTAAGGTAAGTTCCGTTTAGTCTTATTTATTCAATTCTTGTGCAACATTTATACATATTCTTTGTGTTTCTTATGATTGTAACGTGTAGTGATCTACTCCGTATTAGCTTATGCTCTTAGGATCAAATTGTTAGTCTGATGAGGAATTTTTAGAAATTGTTCCGGAACATATTTGTAGCAATTGACCAAAACTCAGAATCACAACCGAGGAGCCAACCTCTTTTCCAACTGATGCTTTTTGTTCAAGAAGGCTTAGTATCTATGAGCTCTCATGATTCACCACTTGAATAATTGCCAAGGAAAAACAGCAACCTTAAATTTGAGTTGAGACTTGTGCCTAAATGTGAAGGTTCTTTACAACAGTAGGAAACCTAATTGAAATTTGATCTTCACAATTGCAGATATAATATCATTTTGCTCATTCAGTTATGCATATAACCTCAAAGTTGACAGTAGGCCATGTTGATCGGCACGTTCATGGCTCATTTGTGCTGTTTCAATTAACAAATGCACCGGACTTCATCTAGTAAATAAGCCGGGCAGCTTGAACAACATTGTAGTGTTCATATATATACTCCTTACGTAGGCCCACTCGTTTCACACACACACGAACCCCTTAATATGTTGCGATTCACTTGTTAAAGGAGTCAAGCTCACACAAAGACCTCAACTTGGACTCTTTTTAAAACGAGTAGCCTGGACAAATTGATATGGTGTCCTAAAAACTCCAATGAACACATCCTCGAGGTCAACTTTGACATAACTTTTTGAGCTTTAGGCGAATGCTGAGCTCCAGCCTCAAATAAGCCTAGCCCGTGCACAGCCAAAAAGCTTCTTTCTTGAACCATGCGATCTCATTATTGCAACACTTAAGCTAGTTATAACCTGCTACTAATGTGTGACAGTTGAGGAAGCAAAAAAGAGAGTCAATGTGTGAATTCCCACAATCAAGTAATGTAGGGTCAATGGGTAGGGATGGAGGTTTAAAAGCAGGCAAAGCGTGACTTGTAAAGTTGAAAGCATGCATAGGATGCTACCAAGGACCAAAACTACAACTATTTCATCCCCTGCCCCAACGTTTTGCCACTGTAGTTCTATCAAGAAATGCCTGAAAGAGAAGCCCCTAGCTACAGTGAAAACTCATTTTTTGTCAAAGATGCATGCTTCCTTTCGACTTGTTCTTACTTTCACTGCACGAAAGCCTGAAAATCGACCTCAACTCCAACATGCTGGGCATTTCCACACTCTTTACAAAGTGCCTATATGTTAAAAGAAGAGCCATGGTGACATAAGCTGGTAACTTTGCTCACTTGTAAAGTCTGATGCTGCTACTATCATTCAATGACCACAAACAGGAACAACATATTGTGGCGTGGTTGGGGAAAGGTTACCCTTCAGTCCGCCATATATAGAAGGTCGTACAAGGTTGAGGCCTTAGGGCCATGTAATGTTGAGGATCCAGTGCTGAAATTTCAACCCCAAAACTGGGATTAGTGATATGAAATGAAAATGGCTTCTTTGGACACAACTTCATACGTTTTCCTTGCCATTCGAAGAGTTTTCTCGTTCAGCACCTAGGATATATAGTTCATCAGATGAATGGAAATAGGGTAAAGAAAATTCAATTTTGTGCTTAAACATTCCGTCTAAATGCGTGCTTGCCAAGACGTGCTAGTTGATAGTACGTTGCTTGTTGCTTATGACACTTGCAGCGTTTACGCTGTTTTTGCAGTAATGCAATAGCTATCTAGGAGACTTTGCAGTAATAGATTTAATTCAGCTATAAAATTGATGCTCATCAATTGAATAATGCCCGATTGGTTTTTCATGTTAAAGTAGGTTAAATGGCTTCTGCTTCGGTGAACAGGGATGTTTCAGTCGGCAGGCACTTCTTCAAGGTCATGATGCCTGGTTTTCATGCAGAACTTATATGCCATCCCGCTTTCTCTGTGTTTTCGTGCGTGTTAAAAGTTTTATCGTTGGTTAAAAACTTACATGTCTTATTGTATTATGAATATGTTAGGCCATACCGGTAGCATTTTGCAGATTGCTTACCACATTGAGATTTGAAGCAACTTTAACCAGCCGCAAGGGGTCATGGCCTGTTAAATTGAAGAAAAAGGTTGGCGAAGAGGAACTTTGCTTCGAAGAGGGTTGGAACGAATTCGTGCAGCAGCATGACCTTCATCTAGGAGACTTTGTAATCTTTGAACACATGGGGCAAATGCGTTTTCAAGTGCTGGTGCTTGATCACTGCACTTCTGAAAAAATTGCTTTTCCCCAATGTTTAACTCTTAGCCTTAATTAGAAAATATTTTAAATTAATCGCATCGGATATGTAAATTTTGAACAATTTTGTGTTATTTGAACATTGACTATTTGTTTGATAATTTTAGGTTGTTAATTGTGATTATTGATCGATGATTTTAGGTTGTTAATTGATGATTTTAGATTGTTAATCGTGCGTTTGAGATATTGAGATTGTTGACGGAGGATGAGACCCAATTGGTTTGAGTTTTTTATTACAAGTTTAGGAATTAAAAAATTAAAAAAAAAGTTCAAAAAAAAATGACTTTAAGTGACGGATTAATTCCGTAGATAAAAGTTTTATCCGTCGCTAATTTCCTTAAAAAAGAAAATAAATTAAAAAACGTAAACATAATTAGAGACGGATATTCCGTTGCTAATTTCCTTAAAAAAGAAAATAAATTAAAAAACGCAAACATAATTAGCGACGGATATTCCGTCGCTAATATATAAATAAATCCGTCGCCAAAATTTCTATATTAGACGACGGATTTTATAATTCTGTAGGAAAACTTTTAGTAACAGGTTTTTACATGAGCGATTTTTAGCAACGAGTACTCGGTAGCTAAAGATTTTAGCGACGGAATATAGGTTTTTAGCGACGGATTTTCCCGTCGCTAAAAGCCTTATTCCTTGTAGTGCTTATTGTAGTCAAATATAGAGGAACAATTTATTCTTGAATTTCAAAGGCAGTATCTACTTTACAGAGTGCCCTTGACAAAATTAGGCTTATCATTCTCCAAAGGTCTGCACCCCGCAAGCCAACCCCGCATCCCCACTGCCACCCATCGGCCTCACCACCACGAAATCCTCACCCCACCTCCAAAATCCAACCTCCCTTCATGCCTCATCCTCATCCTCACTGCCGACACTGTCATTCTGTTATATCTCCACCCACTCTACCACCACCACCACCTACCTCTACCTCTACCTCCACTTCCAAAATCACCATTTATCTTCCCACCCACCACCGTAACCCACAACTATCAGCACCATGCCCATCGTACCTACAACCCACAACCCTTGCGACACGTAGTGATGTTTGCCTTGTTCTCTCACGGCAAAATCAATTACCCTTCTCATATTCAATCAACACCAGCAGCAACTTAGGCTCTATTTGACAACACTTTTTTTTTTCAGTTTCAAAAAAATATATATTTAAAAAGCAGCTTAAATTTTTAATTTTTTTTACAAAAACAAGTGGGTGCTTGATAACCCAGTTTTTATTTTGAATTTTGTTTTTGGGTGGTGGGGCGTGGCGATGGCTGACGGTGGCTGGTGGCTGCCCGTGGTGGTCGCCGGAGGTTGCCGCCGGCGGTGGTGGCCGGAGTTGGCCGCCGGCAACCGCCGGTGGTGGTGGCCGGCGATGGCTGTCGGAGGTGGCCACCGACCGTCGGCGATGGTCGCCAGAGGTTGTCACCGGCGGTGATGGCGGGAGTTGGCCGTCGGCAACCGCCTGCCGGCGGTTGTCGCAGGAGGTGGCTGTCGGCGGTGGGAGGGTGGTGGTGGTGATCTCAAAAAAAAAAAACAAAAAACTTTTTTTTGAGTTTTTTTTCTTCTTCAGTTTAAAAACTGGTTTTTTAAATTGAAGAAGAAAAAAAATGGTTACCAAACCCAACTTTTTTTCCGAATTTCCAAAACTGAAAAAAAAATTGGAAAAAAAAGTTGTGTCAAACAGGGCCTTAATTACTCAGGTTCGGCCTCTTTCTCAATTTCGATATATACACATGCATATTAGTGGAATTTGAGCAATTAGAGATTTGTGTTTTAATTCTCACCTTTTCATATATTATTGGTTAAAATTGTAGGTTTAGATGGAATTATATCACTATCACTAGTGCAGTTTATAGATTATAATAGAGTTGTCCTTCCCCCATGCGCGTGCGAGTCTTAAACTCAAGCACATCTTACTTAAAGGTCAAGGAGTGTCACTTTATATACTCCTTAAAGTTCTTTACAATGGCCAATGTGGGACAAAAATTTTCCAAAAGTTTAAGTATGTAAGAAAGTTTTCTCTTTCCATTTTCAAGCAATGTGGGACTAAAGTACTTTATAATTTTACTCAAAACTTCAATGCTTTTTCAAAACCAATCTTGAAAACAAAGAGAATTTTTTTTGTTAAAATACTCCAACACAAGATACAATGAGTAGAAAAGAAAGTGAGTTCTGATGATGCAAAAAAGATCATATAATTTACTGGCTTATTTATGGGTTTCATTTAGACCTGCTTTACTTTAGCTGAGTCTGATCTTCTTTATAATATATTTGTTACGTAATTGCTGGAAGAGATGGAAGAGGGCTGGCTTAATCTCAAGTAGAGGGTGCAAATCAAATTATTTACGTCGACACGGGGCTGATTCGTCACCAAACAAGGTAAAAGGTTGAACGGTCTGAACATCAACATGATGAGTTTGGCACAAAAAATCCAGGAGATGGGAGCTTTTCAAAGAGCCACAACTGCTCCCAACTTCGTATTCATAGTTGTGAAACGGCAGCCGTAGCTTGTTCGCTTTGTGTTGAGTTACTACTTGGCGCCAAACTTAGTTGTCATCTTAGATCAATTGAACAAGCTTTTCCAGTGGAATGTCATCATAGTTCACACCAAACAGTAGTTCTTATATTCGTCTACGTGTGTAGTTATCTTGTTGTGTGGATTAATGATGTCAAACTTTTTTGTGTACAGTGGGATGGATCATCTGGATTAAGTGCCAAGGTAGGGATGAGGAAACCCGGCCTGTAACTTTAGATTTATCCTTCTTACTGATTTTGTGAATGGTACGGTTTTAGTTTATCCTACGTGATCAAGCAGACTTGTGTAACAGATGGTTTGGATTCAAGTTTGTTACTCTTAAGAAGAGCTTCTCTATGGCATATAAACATGTTTGCAGGTCAAAAGAAATGGTGAGGTTGTAATAGGTGGCACTTGTTATTGTCAATATTATGAACCGTGATAAAATGCAAAATCAAATTGGTGGCAATGGAATGTTGTGCCTAAATGTTATAGTGGCAGCTTACATAGTTGACACAAATGACAACTATAACATCATCTTTGTCACAATTTATAGATGTGACAAGATCAAAGAAGTGACAAATGGCTATTGTGATAACACTAAACTTGTCACAAATGGCAACTTATGACGACAGATCTTCTCACTAAATCATAAGTCAACTCATGTTTCAATAATTTTTTGTGACAACCGGACTAATGGTGACAAAATTTGAGAAAAATAAGTTGAAAAAATGTTGTCACTATAACGAAAGATATTGTGACAACTGTCACTACGAGTTTTAGATTTAGTGACAACTTTTTCATAGTTGTCATTGTAGGTCTTTAGTGACAGCTCTATAATGGCATCACTTGTACATTAAATTTTTGTCAATGAAACATTCAGTGGCAACTTCATAATTTTCAGTGACAACATTCGGTGTTACTAATGAACAATTTTCTTGTATTGAGCTTTATAAATGTACTTACATATTAGGTCTTAGTTTCGATTATTAATATCTCAAAAACACTCCAAAACAAGGACACATCACCCTTATCATACTCACAAGACGCATTTTACAAGAATTACAAAAAGATATAAAAGAACATTCAATATCATTTGGTCATTTTGTTAGAATAATTTTTCAAAGTAAGAACTTACTTGGCAGTAATAAGATATTTATAACTTCTATAAAATTTGAAATGCAATTCTGATCATTAAGTTTTTTACTTAATCATTATAATAACCCATCTGGATTTATGTTTGGTTATTAGCACCTTCAAAACTTTATAAACGTAAATGACAAAATCTATATATAAGCATTGAGAATGTAAAATGAATAGCGCCACTCTTGTTTAAACACAACTATAATTTTTGAGACCTAATCCCAAAATTGTACCCTCAAGTTTACTCCTAGTACAACTTTAGTATCCAAGTTTGAAGGTGCGCCAAAGAAGTACCTAACTTTGAAAAAACGTACCAAATCAGTACCTCAGCTGACGGACGAAGGATGTCGTTAAAAAGTCAGAGGAGTATGACTGTCAATAACAGAAAAAGATATTTTAAAAACACGTGACACTATTTTAACCGTCCAATTTTTCTCTTCTTTAATTTAATCATTAAAACTCTCTCCCCCCCCCCCCCCCCGCGTAATCCTCCACCATTTAATCTCAACATTAGAACCACGGCCGCGCATTAACATAGCTCATCTTAGATAGAAATTGCCACGTTTAAGGGTAACTAAAAGTTAGGTCAATTGCCAATCAAATTTTTTTGTTAAATTCAATCCACAATCCTGATTACTGATAAATCATCAGGAAACTTAAACTGTTGTAATAGATTTGCAACACGTAGGATCATCACCGCCTTCATTAATGGCTAGCCTCTTTCGTTGGCCAGCGATGCAGGCCGTCGATTGGGCGAGGTGGTGGCGACTGAGCAGTGATGTGCTAGAAGGAAAGATGGCTGGTGGTTGTGAGCTTCTGTATGGTAGTGATGGTTTGTGATGGTGGGCGTAACGGGTGCTTTGTGGTTTGTAGCTACGGTGGGTGGTGGGTCACCAGGGAAGAGGCTGACGATTGTGCGAGGTGGTGGTGGCAGTGAGAGGCTAGATCCGGCGGGTTCTGCGATGTAGTGAGAAGATAGATCCAATTGATCGAATTAGCTGGCAGCTAATAAGAATGACCATTTATGGTGGCCGACGATGGAAGATGGGTGGTCTACGATGATCGATGATGGAAGATGGGTGGTTGGCGGTGGGTGGCTTTTGGCAGCAGTGTGGTGGCCGTTGGTTGTTCGGCCGGCATTGGCGGCCGATGGTGGTGTTGACCAACCAACAAACCGAATGATCTGTCGGAATTGGTGGTGGCCGGTTATGGTGGGTTGCGGCGGGCGGTTGGTGGCTGTTAGAAGAGCTTGAGAGTTTGTGGGTTGTGGAAGAGCCTGAGAGTTTGTGTGAATTAAAGAAGAAGAAGAGAGAGAGAAAAAGAGAGTGCGAACGAGCAAGATTGTAAAAAGGAGCCACGTGGACAAATTTTATGTCCTCTTTTTTCATAATGACAGTCCTACCCCTTACTTTTTAACGACATCCGTAGTCCGTTAGTCGAGGTACTGATTTGGGTCATTTTTTTAAACTTGGGTAATTCTTTGGCACACCTTCAAACTTTGGTACTAAAGTTGTACTGGGAGAAAACTTGAAGGTACAGTTCTGGGATTAGGCTTTATTTTTACTATTTAGGGTTACATGTTACCGTAAAAACTATTCAATTATTCTATATATTAAGAAAATATTCATTGCGACACCACTTGACAATGTAAAACAAAGCCTTAAAAAAGGCAAAAATCTAGGGAAGACACTTTGACGGAAAGCAAAACTGCATATGAAACTATTACATAATAATTGCGTGACAATCTAATCAAGCCTTTAACTTTTATTGTGTACGAGATGATTAGATGTCCTGCTATATATCATGTACCCGATAAGATGATGATAATTTTAAACAATGGCTAATGAAAAATAGGAAAAGAACTATGATCTTTATGATTCCAAAAGTAATTCTTAACCGAACTTTTCAATTACCAATAAAACGAAAATACTTGAGATCTCACTGGAGAGTTCATATTTAAATTCTATAACCTTATGATATATGAGTTAAAGAGAAACTATTTTTTTGATGAAGTACTTAATTTTATTATTTCTTAACATTTCAAAACACCCTCAATCAAATATACTAACCTAGATAACATGAGAACAAAACAGTACATATTTAAATTTAACAAAAACAAAATCACAAATGAGATTTTAAATGGAAGAGAAAATTATGTGATTTTTTTTCCTAACATAACACATAAAATTCAAACTTTGTAAACATTTGGAAACAAATCTAGGAAAGTTCTTTTAATATACCATTCTTTGTCATCAAAAAGTGCAATACTGAAATCTTGTTTATCTTTTTGCCAAGCAATAAAGTGTGAAGCGTATACGTGGGTGTAGAGATTGGTAGCCGCTCCCATAAATCTAACATTACTAATCCATAAAGGTTCTATATAATCTAGTAGAGAAAGTATGAGATGAACTAAATAAATATTAATTGGAAGGAAATAAATTTAATTCGAAGAAAATATGATCCAATTTTGTTTATTCTGTCCTTATGTTACTATTAATTCTATTTTAAGCATTTTAAAGTTCTAGTAATATACTTACGTATCAATAAGACAGCTTTTTGTGCCCTTACTTTTTAGTCTATCAGCTGCAACAAGGGCCTTGGCCTTCACTTAAAAGTCAGATGAGTCCTGTGATCGACTCACCTGACTTTCCTTAAGTTCCTACTCCAAATGCTTCCAAAGGTAAGCGTAATTGTGCCTTGCCTACCTTTACTTAAGTAATGGGGGTTACAAGAATGCGTTGGTATTGGTAGCACAAGGCCTTTTAAGACAAGAGGATCCGTTGGCAGACGAGTGATAGATTGTACATTGAAGCTTAGATTGTACATTGAAGCTTTACACTATCCAGTGAGTTCTACTCCTATTCTGGACTCTAATTTAATCATATTCGTAAACACACTGTATGATACGAAAAGAAAATCATGGATAAAACATAGGTTGAAAAAAATAAGTTAGTTAAATTATGGTTAAGCTATACTCTAACTTTTATATACCATTATATATATATATATATATATATATATATATATATATATATATAACAAAAAAAATTCAATCAGAATTAAACTAAGATGTAGTTAGTGTCATCGGCATGCCATAGAAATGTGCAAGTCACTTCCAAAAGATACTTACACAAGCACAATAAAAACGTATGAAGCAATTACAAATTATCTCAATATATTCTTTGCGTATTTTTTAAGTGGGGTCTACTTATTTATTTATTTATTTATCTACTGAATAAACTTCTAATTTGCATTCCTCTATATAGAGCTACATGCGCAAGGACGTCGTTTATTGATATTTCCCCACAAAGATTAATTTATTCTGTTAATAGGAGGTTCACTCATTTAAAATAAACGGGATTTTTTTGATGAAATAACCATTACAATATAAATTGTGTAATAAATTTAATTTTACAGTCCAAATTTTTTTAGGAGATGAGTATTGGTGAGACCGTCTTAGCACGAGTTTCATCAAAAAAAGTTGAGGTGCCAACGAATAATAGGTGCAAAAGGTCACTAATATGTGGTGGAAGTTGAGGTGAGCAGTAGGTTTAAAATGGGGGGCTTGTTTAGGCTTCACATAATATGAATACTAATAACTTGCAACTATAATATACTCCTCCGTATTTTCTTAATACGTGATCCTTCAACCAAAAGCAGAGAAAATGTTTGACACCACACGTACCTGTCAAGTTGTTAAAACTAAGACTTAGTAGCTTAAGCATAGTTAAGTTCACAATGTCTCTTGGTATCGATCCACTAAAGTTGTTTGATGCCAAATGCAACTCTTGAATTTGTTCCAGACCTGATATATTGTAGAGGAAATTCGAGATCGTGCATGTAAACAAATTTATAACATAGAGTTCATATGATGTTCAAACATGTCAAGGCATCATATACAGAAGGTGACTGTACAATAACAATCTATATAATATATAATAAGCGAAGCGAGAAAGACATTGATAACTTTTTTGTTCGACACATCATCACTACTTTATATGACACACATCATCAAATCCTTATTTTAAGATTAATTATCTTCTATATTGGTAAGTCTTATTTAATTTAAAAACTAATTCTAATCATTCAAAAATTCTACCTAATCAATATACTAATCTATTAAGACATCTTTTTGNCAATTATCTCCTTAAAATTTAAATAATAATTCTAATCAATCCAACACTCTACTTTATCATTATATTACCTTAATAGGACTTAATATTGATTATGGTATCTTCAAAACTACTCTCTAATATGAATATAAAATTTTATATATAAAAAAAATAAAAATAATACTTTTGATTAAGAAGAAAAAACTAATTTTAAAACTAACTCTAATTATTCTAAAACTCTACCTAATCAATATATTAATCTATTAAGACTTTATTTTGACAATTATGTCCTTCAAAGTATTGTATCTTCAAAAGTACTCTCTAATATTAATGTAATAACGAAAGTAGTACTTTCGATTTAGAAAAAAAAATTGATGTTATAATTAAGATTAAACAACATAAAAGACTTACAAAAAAATAAAAACAATCGAACAATTGATTTGAATTTGGATAGGTACCTTATTTTTAAATTTGATTAATTTCACAAGAATAATGAGGGTTGTAAATTTTAAAATCTAATTCCATACATTTGAGAACTCAACCTAATCAATACACTAATTTATTATGACTTAATTTTGACTATTGTATTATTAAAATCACTCTTTAATGTGAATATAAAAATTCATATATCGATAAAACGAAAATAACATATTAGATTTGGAAGGAAAAAAATAACGTTCTAATTGAGTTGAATGTACTATGATTATTCATATATATTGACATATACGTAATATACATAAGACAGTCATTGTTAAAAATAAATAATGTGATATTTAAATTTAATAAACAAATTATAAATCAGCATTTTTAAATAAGAACTCACGATTACCAAACTGGTTTTATTCCATATATAAAGTTGTAGAAAACAAATCAAACTCTTTACTACGATTTATTGTTGAACAATTTATGGTATAATTGTCGCGATATTTGTAAATCTTATAAATATATGAAATCAATTGTACAATGTTTAAACTTTATGCTACAGACATGAATTTACGTATTAGGCTTTGATTTTGACTATTAAAAACTTGATTAGATTGTCGTGCAATTCTTGCGTAATATTTAC
Organism: Escallonia rubra; assembly: GCA_033065855.1. Classification (NCBI taxonomy): domain Eukaryota; kingdom Viridiplantae; phylum Streptophyta; class Magnoliopsida; order Escalloniales; family Escalloniaceae; genus Escallonia; species Escallonia rubra. Next base: position 101,203 of record JAVXUO010002254.1, on the reverse strand, counting down.
ACACGCATATATTTTTGCTTTAGTTCTTTTGAACTATGAGTTGAAAGAACAACAAGTAAATTGTGTTACAGTACTACTTGACAATGTAAAAAAAACACAATAATCTACCGGCGAAACTGTAACACAATATAATCATTGTTCTTTAAACTTACAGTTCAGATGAACTAAAGCAAACATATATATCTAAGCAAATATTCTGCAATAATTGCATGACCATCTAATATCAAGACTGTAATTTTAAATATGTATGAGACGAAACAATATTCTACTGGATACCATGTTCATATCTTAATGTTGATGATTTTTTGAAACAATGATTCATGAAGAAAAAAGAATGGACTATGACATTTACGATTTCAAAGATAGAGAACTCTTAACCTAACTTTTCAAGTTAAGAGACTTGGTTTTGAAAGATTACAGGTTGGACCACTAAAAGAACTTAATAATAATAAAGTCTTAACAAGTTACTTGAACTGTTACAAACAAAGTAATAAAAATTTCTTACCAACAATTATAGTTTTAGTAAAAGTAGATTTCTTTTTTCATAAGATGTTAATCTCTTTTTGTTTCTTGAAACGTGGTATGCGTGGATACACTTTTTGTTTAAACTCTATACTGCAGACATGTATTTACGTATTAGGCTTTGATTTTGACTATTAAAAACTTGATTAGATTGTCGTGCAATTCTTGCATAATATTTACATACGCATATATTTTTGCTTTAGTTCTTTTGAATTATGAGTTGAAAGAACAATAAGTAAATTGTGTTACAGTACTGCTTGACGATTTAAAAAAAAACTCAAAGAACACAAAAATCTAGCGGCGGAACTGTAACACAATCTAATCATTGTTCTTTAAACTTACAGTTCAGATGAACTAAAGCAAACATATATATCTAAGCAAAATTCTGTAATAATTGCATGACCACCTAATATCAAGACTGTAATTTTAAATGTGTATGAGATGAAACAATATTCTATTGGATATCATGTTCGTATCTTAATGTTGATGATTTCTCGAAACAATGATTCATGAAAAAAAAAAGAATGGACTATGACATTTACGATTTCAAAGATAGAGAACTCTTAACCTAACTTTTCAAGCTAAGAGACTTGGTTTTGAAAGGTTACAAGTTGGACCACCCACTAAAAGAACTTAATAATAATAAAGTCTTAACAAGTTACTTGAACCGTTACAAACAAAGTAATAAAAATTTCTTACCAACAATTATAGTTTTAGTAAAAGTAGATTTCTTTTTTCATAAGATGTTAATCTCTTTTTGTTTCTTGAAATGTGGTATGCGTGGATACACTTTTTGTAGCTTTTTAAAATATTTTATTAACTTACTCGAGCTTGACTCGGGATCCTGAGCTATAATATCTAATAACTGAGGCGAGAAATGCAATGATGGCTCATGACACCTCATTGCATTGTGTTTCTAATATAATAAGAGTTATAAAAACTAATGTTTCTAATTAATTTACTAACATATTCTGACTTTATTTGAATATTATTTATCAAAAAAGCTCTTTAACATGACATATTAACCTGTAAAACAAAAACTACTTTAGAGATTTAATAAATAAAATTAGGTACTATTTTAAATTCATATTTAAGTTTTCTGTAAATTCAAATATGAATCTACCTTGATAAATATGTTGGTTAAAAATTTTGGTCAGTAATTTTCTTATTCTAAAGTTTTGTGCTATCATATTTACTCATATTGGTTAAATGTAAAAATACCATAATATGCAGATTCTAAATGAGATATATTTGAAAAATAGTGTAAATTTAAAACCTTTATGTTCTGAGCATTTCTTAAATTCAACTAATTTTATGTTGGAAAAGTTTTGAACCAATTCTTTTCTACTGTATTTTTATTGTGAGTAATTAAACTCCGAAGCTTCTAAATTCTGCATTAGCAATATACTATTTATGATTTTATGTTAATTTTTATAATTATGAATAAAATTGCATATAAAATCTAAAAAGATATTAGTTATGTTGTGATGAATGTAGACCAAAACTTAGATTGAAAACCTTATTATATCTGAAGATAAATCTTACTTAGTAAGCACGATTATTGTGTACTTTATGAAATCTTGGTTAAAATGTCCTTACTACGAGGTTTAGAACTATCCTATATAGTCATTTTGGTTAAACTTTTTAAACTTTATATAATTACCTCACGCACTGATTACTATTTTCTCTGTATACTTTGTTGGTGGATAACATTTGCTTCTAAAAACAGCACATCATCCTTCCTTAATTAGTCATGTTAATTAACTTTTATAAATCACATGCTATAAACAAATATATGGACCAAAATTTTCTCTATCAAAATTAAACTAATATGTAATTAATTTAGTTTAATTTGCTATTACACAAGACATTTTATTATTCTTCAAACGTACAAATTATTTTTAAAAGATACTTAGAGAATAATAAAATATTTTTATGCAATAGCAAATTGATCTCAATATGTTCTCTGTTATTAGTAGATTTTTTTTTTGTGTACTAAATAAACTTCTAATTTTTGTTCATATGTATAGTTACCAAATTAGAATTAGCAAATATGAACAAGGACAATGCTTATTGATATTTCACTGGAAGGGTTAATTTATTTTATTACAAGAAAGTTCAAGTCAAAAATTAAAGTAACACTACAAGAAAAATGCCTTTTAGCGACGAAATTTAGCGACGGAACGTGTTCCGTCGCTAAAAGCCACCTGTGCCGACGGAATTAGGCAATGGAATTAGGTTCCGTCACTAAAAACACTGGAGGGAAAAAATGCGCGGGAAGGAAAAATAGGCGACGGAATTTTCCGTCACAAATGATTTAGCGACGGAATTTTCCGTCACAAATGATTTAGCGACGGAATTTAGTGACGGATTTCACCGACAGAAGATTTTGCATCGGTAAAGGTATTATTTTAATTTTTTAAAAGAGAAAAATATTTTTACTCATTATTGAAAATAGAAAAATAACATATAATAAACAGAAAAAACAAAACAAAAGAATATTTGGGTCTGAAGGTTTGTGCGAAGAACATAACAGGAGAGCGGCGCCACCGTCCCGCCCACCCCCGTCGTCGTTGTGGAGCAACTCCTCCTGCGCGCCACCGTCACTCCCACTCTGAAGGTTTGTGTGAAGCCTCATTCCAACTGATAGAAGTTTTTTTTTTTTTTGTTTCACTAATTGTTACGGTTTGATTTTTGGTATAATCAAATTAGGGTTCTTATTTCAATACATTTGGGTCTTCAATCTTCCGATCTTCCTCTGAGTCTCATCTTCTTGCCAGGTAATTTCTTCCTCTCACTCTCACGTCTCATCAGAGTGCGTTTGTATTTCTCTATAAACTTCTAGTGGGGGGATCTGTACAGTGTATACACAGCAGCGAGGCAATTATTTATACAAAATCTTGCAATTTTTTGGACCGGTGCTTGTTTTTGTTGTTGTAACATATTGATAGAATATCCATAGTACTCTTCATTTTTATAGATAGGAAGTCTGTATTGTTTGAAACTCTTGTCCCAGTATTCGGATCATCTTATTATTTTTGCGCTGAAGGTTTACTTTAGTCACAGGAGCTAAAAATTAAAACTTACCTTGATACGAACCATGTTAGCTGCTTCAATTGACTTTTACTCGATCTATGTCCCAAACCAGCTTGCATAAAAGTTTTATATTTAATAATTAAAATCATGACGCGGTGTGAGTAATGAATGAGACGAGAGAATAACAAAGCTTTGACCCTATGGATCCTTTTACGTTATTAGATCTTGTATTTATGTTACATTCTGTCATGTTTATTGTCAGTATACTGAAAATTTTCTCGTATAAATAAGGAGGTGCATTAAAAAGTTAATAGTTAGCATTAAACTCATTCAAGACCCCTACTTTTTCTTTGGCTTCTTTGAGACAGCTGCAAAAACAATTTCATGAACTGTTCATGTAATGCTTTTGCCATGGATAAGAGAACCATCACATGTTCGTATTTCAATTTAATGGCCAGCATCCACCTGTTTTGCTTCCAGCAGTTGGTGTAATTTTCAGACAGCTGCAAAAACAATTTCTTTGGTTTTATAAAGAATTTACTTGCCTCTAATCCATCCACCATCACATGTTCGTATTTCAATTTAATGGCCAGCATCCACCTGTTTTGCTTCCAGCAATTGAAGTTGATTACTTCATGAACTGTTCCTGTAATGCTTTTGCCATGGAATCTTGTATTATATATGCTTATATTCTCTATTCAATCGTCAATCTTTCTACCCACTTAGCTGAACTGATATTCAAGCTATACTAGTGGGCAAATAACAGTAGGTAGTTTTCATTTTGCAATTCATTCTAATCCTTTGGCATTCTTTTGTTTTCAACTTGTTGTTAGTCAAAGAACCTGCTACACTCTCACTTGTTTCTTTTGGTGGCCAAGAATCTGGTCATGCTATTACTTGTTCTTTTAATAGCTTAACTGATTAAATAATCCAAATCTTTGCATTCCTGGGCTCGTGCGAATATCCACTTGCTCGTTTTGACATTCTAGATATTAAAAAGCTGGAACATTTTTGGCTACTTCATTAGTTAAATAGCCCCCACCTTTGGACAGTCACACTGTTTGTCACCTTATGCAAGTACTGGAATGTCATGTGTCTTGGTTAGTCAAGTATACCTCTCCTTATTGTGGTGAAAGTTCAGGTGTAGCATTCTTGTCAACTAAACCTTCCCATAGCATGAAATGGTACTGGCTTATTTCTTCTTCTATTTTACTACCACAGTAGTATTTGCTCTTTGGCCGTATACCTTGAGATTTCTTATTATTATATTATGAGTTGAGGAATGTTGGATGCTTTAGTTTCTATTTTCTAGGAGGTCAAATGGTGTTGCAATTTATAACCAATACGTGATTGTAATTGCGCATATAGTGTAATCTGAAACTACGTGGAAGTTGGCCATGAGGAACATGTGTTTGAACAGAATTAGCAGCTCAAATTAATTCTTTTGTTGTTTCTTGGTTATGGCATGTCCTAGAAAACACAAACTTGAATTACTGATGCCTAGAAGTGCACATAGTTGCACCATTGATGAGTTCACCTAAGGCAATGTTCCAAGAAGAATGCTGCGATTTAAATGTTATTTGAAAGGGCATCTTGGCCTCAAGTGAATCCATCAGACTAGCCACGCTGTTTCCAAATTAGAAAAATGATATCTTCTGATTTTTTTTTCCTGTGGTTCTGTGTATGCTATTGGTACAGTGCTTGTTACCCTTTGCATTGTATTTTTTTTTCTAATCTCTAATTTGCACTCTAGGACCAACCCCAGGAGTTTTGAGAATGTCGATTGATCGTAGTTCGATGGAAAAAAGATTGGATGATCGTAAGGGGCTAAGTGATGAGTTTCGAGACAGAGTGAAAGTATTTATTGAATATGCTTTTAAGAACGAAGCATTTGTAGATAATCAAAGGATAAAGTGTCCATGTAGAGACTGTAATTTATTGCGCTGGGGAGAGGCTGATGAGGTGAAATTGCATCTTTTTCGCAAAGGATTTATGCGTAACTACACAATATGGACTCAACATGGGGAGTCGATTGATTTGTCATCCTCCGTGATTGGGCAAGATAATGCTTCAGAATACCGTAACATAGTAATAGATGCTGGGCATGCAGAGTCTGACATGGATGATTACCTTCACGATCCTGGCGTGGCTCTTCTAGAATAGCCTAACTCGAAAGATCAAAAGTTTTATGAACTGTTAAGGGACGCCGACGAGCCGCTATGGGATGGTGCAAAGAAGCACACCAGGTTGTCTGCCGTGACACGGCTGTTACACTTGAAGTCGGAACATGGGTTAAGCGATAAATGATTTGATGGTTTTTTAAACGCTTATTAAAGAGTTATTACCAGATAGTGAGAAGTTGCCAGGTTCTTACTATGATACAAAGAAAATGGTGATGAAACTCGGGTTGGGTTATGAGAAGATAGATGCGTGTAACAATGACTGCGTGTTATTTTTTAAGTAAAATAAGGATAAGTTGAAGTGTCCGATTTGTGATCATTCGACGTATAAACCAAGAAAGGGGAGTAAGAAAAACGTGGCTTAGAAGCATTGAAATACTTTCCGATAACACTGAGGCTTCAGAGATTGTATTACTCAACAAAGACAGCCGAATATATGACATACTATAACACTCGTTCCAAAGAAGATGGTGTGATGAGACACCCCTCTCACGGAGAGGCATGGAAGCACTTTGATCTGAAACACCCAGACTTTGCCCCAAGAAGTTCGAAATGTTAGATAAGGGTTGGCGACTGATGGTTTCAATCTATTTGGTCACTCCAGCACGCCCTACTCCACATGGCCCGTTATTGTTGTTCCCTGTAATCTCCCTCCTAACATGTGCATGAAACAACCTTATACGTTTATGTCACTTCTTATTCCTGGTCCAAAAAGCCCCGGGAGGAACATAGATATGTATTTGAGGCCATTGGTTGACGAGCTCAAAATGCTTCGGGATACTGGTGTTTCCACTTTCGATGTGTTTAAAAGACAGAATTTTCAAATGCCTGGCTGCGGTGATGTGGACTGTCAACGACTTTCCTGTGTACGGAATATTTGCAGGATCGAGCACACATGGTAAGATAGGGTGCCCGTGTTGTATGCATATGAACCAGGGTTTCACATTGAAATATGGAGGTAAGGTCTCATTTTTTGGATGTCATAGAAAAATGTTGCCAGAGGATCATCCTTTTCGAAAACAGAAGGACAAGTTTGACAAAACGATTGAACACGGTGTGATAAAGCAAGATCGTTTGTCTGGCGATGAAGTGTGGGAGAACGTGAATAAGCATGATGCTATACCTTTTGGTAAAGGTTTTGCTAATCAAAAGATTCCTGGGTTCGGAAAGACTCACAATTGGACGAAACAGAGTATCTTTTGGGAAATATCTTATTGGAAGACACTCCTAGTACGCCATACTTTAGATGTAATGCACATTGAGAAAAACGTGTTTGACAATATATTCAACACAGTGATGAATGTAAAGGGTAAATCCAAAGATCATTTAAAGGCAAGGAAGGATCTATAGAAAATGGGTATACGGCCTGAATTACATCCAAAACTGATGAACGATAAGACGATATTGCCAAAAGCATCCTACACATTGGACAAGAAGCAAATACAACAAGTATGTGAGTGGGTTAAAAAGTTGAAGCTCCCAGATGGTTATGCATCAAACATATCCCGTTGTTGTAACCTTTCAGAGTGCAAGTTTTATGGGATGAAGAGTCATGACTGTCATGTGTTTATGCAAAGGCTCATTCCTATTGCTTTTCGCGACTTTTTGCCTAAGGCAGTAATGGATGCCTTGACTGAACTTTGTCATTTCTTTCGGGATCTTTGTTCAGTAGCACTTCGGGAGACTGACATGAAAATTCTTGAGAAAAGTATCGTAGAAACAATATGCAAGCTCGAGAAGATCTTTCATCCGTCCTTTTTTGATTCGATGGAACATTTACCCATTCACTTGGCCTACGAAGCTAGGGTTAGTGGACCAGTGCAGTATCGATGGATGTATCCATTCGAGAGGTGATATTTATTAGATCTAGTCTAGTGTACCTTATAATATTTTGAATATACTTTGATTCTAAAACTCATTCGATATCTTTTAGGTTTATGTTTGGACTAAAGAAAAAGGTTCGCAATAAAGCTCGAGTAGAAGGTTCAATAGTAGAGGCCTACATAATAGAGGAACTTGTGAACTTTTCTGCACTTTATTTTGAGTCTGAAGTCGAAACAAGGATAAATCGATTATATAGAAACGAGGATGTTGTTGACACAGATTCGGAAGGACATTTATCCATATTCACACATTTTGGTCGGCCTTTTGAATCTTACATTACTCGGTGGTTAAGTGACGAGGAATATGATGCCGCATCGTTATACGTCCTTCTCAATTGTAAAGAGGTCATCCATTTTATCGAGTAAGTAGTTATGCATAATGCCTTTTTTAATATGTTGCTTAATAAAATATCTCACTTAGCTTATCTATAGTGAATTCGATAATGAAGCACGAGTTGCCAATTCTGCAATCTCTGATAAGGAACTTGAAGAGTTGCGTAACAACGAGTTCCTTACGTGGTTCAAGCAACATGTAAGTTTGAAAAGTAAATCATAGTTGTGCAATTACTACTATTACATTACTAACATAATATTACTTTATTGGATGTTATTGCGATAGGTTGACAAGGTTGATCAAGCGGTGGATACTCGTTTCAAAGAACTTGCTTGTGGCCCTAGTAGATTGGTTAGATGCTACAAAGGTTACATTGTCAATGGCTTTAGGTTTAACACGGTAGATATTGACTTGACCAAGCAAACTCAAAATAACAGAGTTTTGGTCAATGGCGATTATTATAACGACAATTGCCTTGATTTTTATGGGCGACTGGATGAGGTTGTTGAGTTAGATTATATGGGTAGTAGAAATCAATTGGCAATGTTCAAATGTCATTGGTTTGATATCACATCTAGAGCTGGTGTTCGTGTTAGTCGACATGGGATAGTAGACGTTAATCTCAAGTCAAGACTCGGATCAAATGAACCTTTTGTGTTTGCTAATCAAGCTTCACAGGTATTTTATGCAGAAAGTGTATCGAAAAAGAATTCTAATTGGTGTACAATTATCAAGACCAAAAAATTAGCAGTTGGCAACTACAAAGAAGATGTGCCCGAGACTTATCAAGAGGATGCTACTCCTGTTGTGGTACCTATTCCAGTTGATGACGACACGGATGACATACCTCTTCAAGCAGTAGGTATGCCCGATGAAGTAATGGGAGAGGGAGAGGAAGAGGAAGAGGACGAGGACGAGGACAATGCTGATGATAATGAAGAAGAAGAAGAAGACGATGATGAAGAAGTAGACATGTCCAGTAGTGATAATGATTAATAACTCCTAATTCTTTCTTTTAGTTTAATTTAGCTTAGAGTTTATTTAACATGATTTGGTGTTTGGATTTGGCATTAACTTGTTGAGTGAAAGGTTTTTTTTTAACTTGTGTTTAGTAACTATTGTGGTAAAATATTATGTGTTTCCATATTTAGTTTTCGTTACATTAAGAATTTTTGCTATATAGTATCTTTGGCAGTTATGCAACGTTCCCAGGCCACTCGAGGTCGTAGTCGTGTTGTATCTGCTCCCGTCGGTGGAGGTCACAGTGGAAGTAACTCATCTTCGGAGCGGTCTGTGCAAGTGGAATCGTCAATAGCTTCAACTAGTGGTACTTTAAGGAATAATGGGTGATAGTTGTTTTTTGTTTGAATAATTATAGTACTTTGCAATGTCATGTGTTATTCCTGATATGCTTTTTTACAGCTTCTCTTCGTACCAGAGGTGCAACACAGGGAATCATAAGAAAGCTTCCACCAGGCTCCAAAAAGAGAATCCATGTTCATAAGAAAGTGTAAGTTGTAGTGCTTACTTTCCAGTTGTATAATATCATTGTTTTCCATTCTACTTTAGTGTAACACTTAATTTTTATGCATTAGCTTCATTGAGGACGAGGCACGGAGTACAATAGGAGCTATCTTTAGGGCGAATATGGATTTTCCTTTCGTGGTGTGGTCAAGCTGGAAGAAGTACCCTGAAAGGAAAGAAATGCTTTGGCAAAATTTTTTGGTAAGTTACGTTTATTTTTCAGTGCATATACATATACGGGTTATGGGTTTCGATAGTATCGTAGCCGTGAGTGTAGTTCTGTGTATTGTGTGGGTGTATCGGGCGAGGGTTTGGACAGCAAGAAACCCACTGCCGTGAGGCAGTGGGTATAGGATATAGTGTGGTGTGTGTATTGTTTGGAGCCATGTGTTAGTGGGTGCTCAATTGTGTGTGAGAAATGAGTTGTAAATAAAAAAGAGAAAGGGAGAAACCATGGGATGTGCAAGAGAGAAATGATGGGTGCAAGTGAGAAGGAGAGGCTGCCGTGTGTAGTGTTTGATGTGGGTGTGTTGTGTATGTATAATGTGTTTGTGAATGGGTATAAGCAGCAAGGCAGGAAGAGTGTTTGTGATGTGCGAATGAATGGTGGATGAAATTTTATTGGGAGATTGATGGAGAAGGCATATCCTAGATGGGTTGCGTGTGGGTGTACAACATGTGTGAGTGATATGTGCCGTGTGAGTGGTATGTGCAAGCAAAGTGTATGTGTGTGCGTGGTGAGGCTGCCAAGGACAGTTTTTATGTGCTGTGTGTGTGCGTGTGTACTGAGAGTGTGTGTTTGTGTGTGCTATGTGCGTGAGTATAGTGTGTGAAAACTGGGTGCAGCGTGCATGGTTGGAGTTGGGTGCGTGGATACTGGTGTAAGGTGGGTTGTTTGGGTTTTGTATATGCTGTGCGCATGGAGAAGGAAAGGGTGGAAGATGGAAAATGTTTGTGTGATATGTATATGTGTGTATCGGGAAGTAATATATATGTAATCTGTGTATGGTGTATGGTGTGCAGTACATGTTTGGGTGGTGAGGTGAAGGTAAAGGGTGCCTGTTTTGGGTTTTAAAGTGGGTTTGGGAGTACAATGGCTAGAGGATGCTGAGAAGGGGAAGAAGAAATGAGTCTTGTAGTGTGAATCTGGTGGTTCAATTCATGCCAACTGTTGTCTTACCTGATTGGTTTCTTGTGAATCTGGTGGTTCAATTCATGCCAAATGAAATTAGTATAATGCTTCTTGCTTTATAAAACACGGCAACACCGTTGGCTTCTTTATGAGACTGACATTGGTCTTGATTACATTATTTCTCTTGCCTTTGTTTTCAACAGGGACGACAGTTGTGGTAGTCATGCTTGCAACCACACTCCTCATGATATTAGTGATGTTATTAGTATGGCGCTGCCATTGGGTTCTCGTTGGCATCTTTACAGTATTATGTTTAATGTGGTAGGGGTACTTTGACTTTGAGTCTCTTGAGCAGGAAGCAGCGGGAAGAGTTGCTTTTTTCCATCACATTTCTACTAACTATACAAAGTGGATGGAAGGAGCGAGGAAATTTGCAATTAGCAAGGTAGGAGAAGATGCACATCCAGAATTATGGAGGAACCATCCCCCGGAATGGATCCGCAATGATATTTGGCAGAAGATGGTGGATGTATGGGCAAGCACTAAATGGCAGGAAAAATCCAGATGTGCAAAGACAAATCGATCTGTAAATGATGAGCCATCTCACACAGGTGGTTCCGTGCCGCATGCTCTTATTGGAGTTGAATTAAAAGAGAAGATGCCAGATATTAGCGATGCGAAGCTGAACCTAGAGGTGTACGAATTAACACATAAACTTAAACATGATTCTAATGGTCAGCCATTGGAAGAGCAAGACCGTCCATATGTCTTAAAGAAGGCAAAGGCGATCCGTGTAAGTTTGTTTTTGCAGCTGATTTTTCATCTATTTTGTTTGATGAATCTCTAACTCGACTTGCATTTTGCATGAGTTACAAGACGCATATGCTGTGAGATTTGATGAAATTAGTTCTCAGGAGCCCAGCTCTTCCTTGATAGATTATGATGCAGCAGAATTGTGGCGACAAACGCCTGGGGTTCGCAACAAGAAAGGACGTATACGTGGTACTCGCGAAACCGCACGAGATGCCAGGGCATCGATGCACATGTCACTGGACCAGCTTCCATCCTCCGAAAATTGGAAAGATGAAATTGCTAAGATTGTGCAACTTGAGGTGCAGAAGATGAAAGAGATTGAAATTGCTAAGCTTGTAGAGATTGAGGTGGAAAAACGGATGAAAGAGAAGGACATGCAGCAGGTAATGTGGTTACTTTCTTGTTGATAAATTTCCTATTATGCATTCTGCCCTAGTGTTTTAATGGAACTGAATCCTCAAGTAATGTGGTTACTTTCTTAAGCATTTTTGTTTCCTTTCCTTAGGTTTTTAAGTTGTGGTCTTTCTGTGTCATGAATCTTTCTTTCATAGGGAATACTGAAATCATTTTTCAACAGTTCACATTTATATACTAAGAATGGAACTAAACATAAATGACTGTTATTATTTAAAGGTTCATTTGGCTTAATGCCAAGCCCTTTTTTTCAACAGTTCACAGTAATAGTTCATTTGGCTTAGTGGTTATATATACACTAAGAAGTGCAATTGAATTTAGGAGACTTAGTGGTTATCCTTGTTGGAAATATGTCTTCTGCTCCAGTTGTGGTACTTTAATCTCATGTACTCTTTTCTTTGATGCATCATAGTGATTCTCTTGCATTAATTTGAATGAAATTGTTAAAAAGGAAGGGGGAAACCTGCTGTAATGGGGCTACCAAAGGGTAGCAGCTATGTGAGGTTATGTGGTGTTTTTATGTGTGTGAAAGTGTAAAAGGAAGGGAGAACTGCTGTGTAGTGTGTTTTGTGTGTGCGATTGAGGAAAAAGAGGGAAGAGGAAAGGCTGCCGAGTGGGCAGCTATGTTGGGGTCATTGTGCGTGAGTTGTTGTGATGTTTAGATGGATGTAAAGGAGGAAAATAGGAGAGGGAGAGGCTGCCAAGGGCAGCCATGGTAGGGTGGTGCGATTGGATTGTAGAGAGGGAAAGAGAGAAAGAGAATTAGGGCTAGAGCTTGGTAGTGGCTTGAAGTGGTGGAGAGAGAGAGAGGCTGCATCGGGCCTTATTAAAATTAGTTGGGACTTGTGGTGCTATGCGTCATACATTTTCACTATTACTGTTAAAGATGCCAAAATTTCTATTTGATACACCAATTCAATAATCCTCAAGCAAGAATACCATGGCAGGAAATTTTTCATTAATATCTGCACCAAATACATCCTTTAACATGCCTTTAATTGCTTTGTTACAGGTCGAAGTTAGCGTGACTGATGCTACTGAGGATGGCAATGATGAAACATTCGACGAGCTAGGTGGATGATTGCCTTATGTGACCAGATTTGACATTACGTTTGTTGGGATATTTGTTCATTTTGGTAACCAAGCAACTGGTTGATTTAGATGTATTATTGTTCACTTTTGGTGGTATTCAACAAATGTTGAATATTTGTTATCTTCAGTTCATTATCGTATGTTGATGTTGGATTATTTAATGAGTGATTATTATTGTCGATAGTTGTTGCATTAATTAAGAATAGTATAATCTATTTATGCATATTTAATGATTTTTATTTTCAAAATTTTTAGCTCTTAAATATGATTTTTGCGACGGAATTAGCGATGGAAAAAATTAATTAGCACCTAGAAATATGATTTTTGAGACGGAATTAGCGACGGAATATTTCCCTTTAGCGACGGAAAAATATTAGCTCCAATATATGGTTTTACGATGGAATTAGCGACGAAATATCCGTCGCTAATGATTTTTTAAAAATCAATTTTAAAATTATATTTATATTTCATTTATTTATTTTTAAAAAAGTTAATTTTCTGAAAATTGCAAAAAACAATTAGCGACGGAATTTCCGTCGCTAAAGGATGACCAAGTCCGTCGCTAAAGACTAAGGCATTACTGATGGAACACCAATTCCGTCGGTAAAACCTTTAGCGACGAGGGTTTAGGCGACGAAACTTTACCGACGGAATTTCCGTCGCTAAAGGCTTTAGCGACGGAATTTGCATATTTAGCGACGGAAAAATTTCGTCGCTAATTGTTATTTTTCTTGTAGTGATAACTATCTTTGATGAATAATCATAAAATTATAAAATTATGCAATATATTTTATTATACATTTCAAAACTACTAAAATAAATTACTGTTAATAAAAGGTCACGTGCTTGGCATGGAATTCTGGGCTAGTATTTATATAATGTTCAAATCTGTCAAGAAATTACGGCCAAGATATAAATCCTTCAGCATCGATAAACCTCCAATCTCTCTGGGTACTGGCCCACTAAATTGGTTCATCGACAATGAGAGAGCTTCAAGTTGAGAACATCGACCAATACTAGCCAATATTGGACCATTCAGCTCATTCCCAGACAGACCAAGCCATTTGAGATTTAAAAGATTACCAATGTCTTCCGGAATACCTCCTTTTAGTAAATTGAATTTTTAGTAAACATCTCAAGCTTTAAACATTGTGTTGAAACTAATGTAACAATAGTGGAACGATATTCTAACCTGTCAAGCCTGTGCAATTCGAAAGATCCAACAACTTTAAGTTCCCAACTGGTGGGATGACGCCTACAAAATGCTTAGATTTTGTAGTTGTAAGAAAGCACTTTATATGAGTATATAGTGAACGTAAATGCTACACATAACATGATGGGGCTTCCACCTTCTGTCACTGCCGTTTTCTCGTTGAAAGATCCATCTATCACAACAAAAGGTGTGGTTATTAATAAGACATTGAAACCTGTGAAAGTGTTGATGCGAAGATTTAGCCGCTTAAGCATGGATAAGTTCCAATCACATTTGGTATTGGTCGACTAAGTTGGTTATATGCCAACGTCACTTCTTCAAGTATGTAACATCCACCAATACTTGACGGAATTTGGTCAGTTAAGTCATTCGCATATAGTACAAGCCGTTTAAAATTTACAGGATTGCCAATGTCTTCAGGGGTCCTTCCTTGTAGAGAATTGTAGTTCAAAGTCAAGCTCTCAAGCGTTGAGACGTTAGAAAGAAATGATGAGATTGTGCCCGAGAAGCTGTTATTTCCGACATGCAGCACTTGAAGTTGACATAACTCGCCAAGCCACGAGGGAAGCTCTCCACTTAGCTCATTGTATCTTGCAAGCATATTTCTTAGCCGCCGCAAATGAGCCATCTCTTTGGATAGACTGCTTGAGAAACTGTTATTGCTAATGTCAAGAGAAGTAAGAAATGAGATGTTTTGAATGTCTCGAGGTATGGTGCTTACTAGGCCCATGTTTGAAAAATTCAAGGCTGCAACGCTATTGAGACGACGGCTGCAAATGACCTCAACCTAGTTACAAATGGGGGTAGCTGAGAACCAGTTGGTCGCTAAAATGTTATAAGCGTCTGAAGTGAGGACACGGGCTTTCAAGATGAGTAGGGTGAATTAATCAGTGGTGATGCTCGTTACACTTCTAAGGGGCCCCGAGCAACTCATACATATAGATTGTATAAAAAACATTGCTTCTACTAAAAACATGAAGCAAATAGTTCTCTCCATGCGTTTATAGGAGAAGTTCCTGCCCACCACACCATTAATATTACATTCCTTCTTCGTGCCTTTTGTAGAGTTGGTAGGGAGCCCACTGTTTTGCATGCACTATACTTGATTGGGCTAATAATCAGTGGTTGTGAATTGGATGACGACTTTTCATGCCCCGTTGAAAGACTTCGGATAGCCAAAAACCAAAGTTTCATCCATTTGTATGATATCTTTCTTTGATGGCCTGTCGAAACATCATACCTGTCCTTTCACTAGATTGAATACAAACCAAGCGGTTTTAATGAACAGACCCATTTAGCCCTGCTTCATTTGGGTATTCTGTGTGCACTATAAACTTAGAGGATGTCTATTTTTAGGCGTTTACTGAGGTCCTCACCTCCTTTGTACTTTTTTACCGTGGAATGGACTAAATTACTCTAATTCGTAACTAATAGTGTCAACAAAATATTCCCTATCCAAACACTAATCTCTCTCTTTCTTCCCTCTCCTATTTCTCTCTCTCTCTTTTTTTTTGTTGTTGAGAAAAGACTTTGGCTGCAACTTTGGTAATAATAATAGCCTACAACCCTTTGGCTGCAACTTTACCGTGAAAACCTTTTTTGGGTTGTAAGAAGATAGTGACACCCCTCCGTATAGCGACAATTAATAGTTACTAAATGTCTTTAATAAATTTTATTTAGTGGTACTAAACTATATTGTTAAGAATTATCACTGAAAGTGTTAACAGAAATGTCACTAACTGTGTGTAGTGACAAGTAATTGCCGCTATACAAATAGTTGTAACTAATCTTCTTAAATTCCGGGTAGTAGCAAAATATTTTCCCAACTTTTTTTCTTTTTCAATTTAATGCGGCGCATGGCATAGAGCACAGAGACCAGAATTTGGGTAAGGGTAGAAAAATGTCTAAATGTATTGCACCAGAAGCACAAATGCCTAGAGTACACACATGGTAACGACAACTATTTAATAATGGTATGTAGCAAAAAAGGAGCTGGATTTAACGTAATGCACCCCTCAAGGCGCTGTGCTTATCCTTCGAGTGCCAATGGCTTTCAGGGTTTCTAAACAGCCACTTTTTTGGTACAACGTCAACCAGAAATGGAGCAAAGGACACGCCAAGCAAATGGCTGACATCAAAAAACATGGTGGCATCCAATTGCAGTAACTTGTGTAGCCGTCTCGGAATCAAGAAAGCTCCGCAATCAAACAAATATTTAGGACTACCGATCTTCACGAATCAAAGTAAGCTGCGCCTCTTTTCGCCGATCGTTGAGAGAGTAAAAAGAGGCTTTGTGGATGGAAATCTAAATGCCTATCCCAAGCAGGAAGGGGAACGCTGATCAAGATAGTAGCGATGGCGATCCCAACATACACAATGTCAACTTTCAGGCTACCAATAGGGATTTGTGAAAAGATTGATAATGCTCTAAGAAGGTTTTGGTGGGGCTTCACTGAAGAGAAAAGACACGGTTTATGGCCGAAGGCCTGAGATTCCATATGCATTCCAAAAGGAAAAAAGGGAATGAGATTCAAACTGACGAGGGCTTTCAACAAAGCCTTGATAGCAAAGTTGGGTTGGATGATCATTAGTAAAAAGCATATGACGTAGGTGCAGCTAATGGAAGATAAATACCTTAAAGGAACTCCCTTTTTGGAGTACAACCCCCCAACATCATCTTCATGGGTATGGAAAGGCATTTGTTCTAGTATAAAAATTCTACACAAGGGATCTTATTCAAAGTGGGAGATGGAGAAAACATAAATTTCAGAAGCGATCATTGGGTGCCGTCTCTTACAAATTTCAGAACTTCAGTTTCACCTCTTTGCTATCCGGAATACACTAAAGTATCGGACTTGTTGGATCAAAACTCCTCTTCTTGGAATGTAGATAGGCTGCGCAGCCTCTTCTCGGATCACCACATTGGGGAAATTCAAAAGATTAGACTATTTCCTTTAAAGCCACAGGATTTTGTTAGCCTGGACTCCATCAAAATTCGGGAAGTTCTTGGCAAAATCAGCCTACCTGTTTGAAAATGAGGAAAAATTCCAACCCAGCAATCCGAACAACTTGATCTTTTGGAAATGGAAGTTAAGAGAACGACACAAGCTCCTCATTTGGCGTATTGCGCCGGTTAGACTAAAACTAAGTTCTTTCATCCCTGATTTGGATACAACGTGCCCCCTCTGTCACTCTGTTGAAGAGTCTATATCCCACATATTTCTCTCATGCCCTCTAACTCGAGCAATATGGATGGTATCCATTGAAAACTTCCGCCCTCCCCCCTGCCCAATGTGCCCACAACAACAACTCATGTCCATCCCCTAAACATCACTATCTTCTGGCATACGGCGGTTATTTCTCCTCCATTTCAAGAAAACATTGACCCAGAACTGAATAATAGATACACAATGTTTGCCACCACAATCATGGACCTCATTTGGAAAAGCAGAAATCAGGTAGTGTTCCAAAATAGCAGCATCAATGTGACTGAAATGACCAAACAAATCAAGCAAGCTTATGAGTACTACAAAGAGTCTTTCTTTGCAGATTTCAGACCGTTCAATGAGACAAAAGGAAGGGATGTAACTCTTACGAATTGGCATCGAGTAAGCTTTGATGCGGCTGTCCATAACTCTAGAACAATTCAGGCCGCAATCATCCGAGATTGTCAAGGAAAAATCATCTATGCCCAAACTTCCTCAGAAGCACCGATGGAACCATAACGAGCTGAATCCTTTGCCGCCCTCTTAGCACTCAATTTGGCCATCCAAAATCAATGCACATGTGATATTTGAAGGTGATGAGGAAGTGGTAGTAAACGAGATCAACCAAGAAGCCTTGCAACCTAACTGGTCATGCTCAAGCCTTGCAAACTAACTGGTCATGCTCTTTCATCATAGATGAAGTTAGAGAGAAGCTCAAATCTATTTCATATTGGGTTTTTGTAAAAATTAGCAGATGTGCAAATAGTCCTGCTCATAACTTGGCAAAATGGGCTGCTGTAAACAATACTTTTGGCATGGTTCCTTGTTCGTACATTCCCCTTTTGATTATGGATGGAAATGGGAACTAGAGGTAGTATGTAACCTTTTGTTTAGAATGATATGATTTGCTTAGAAAAAAAAATGGCTGATGTTGCTGCTAAAAATATGCTCCGCATAAATTCCGGAACCCGAGCCTGGACCGATGACCTGCAAGACAGAAAACGAGTGACCGCCGGGTGGGGTTCCCGGTGGAGAACTCTCTGATGCCTAAGTTAGAGCGCAACTACATAATAATAACTCTGAAAAAGCATGAAAGACACAATGTGTATCTGTATGTCTCATTGTCCCATACCTGGAGGGTAGACCCATTTATATAGCTGTAAGAGGAGAGTCCTAGTAGGACTGGGCCGTGAGTCAGATGTGTTATGATCGCGGTAGGATCCTCGATGATCATGTCACAATCTCTTAGGACTCTTTTAGAATCCTGATCATAAATCTCTCAGTTTGATTGGGATTCGCCGGGTGTCCCCCAATTATTAGGAGTTATATTTGAGTTATATCATAAGCCCCCAACTTCCTTAGTCAAAATGTTTGGCTGAGGAAGTTTATACCTGGTGTTTCTAGACACGCGTCAGATTTATAAGGGATTCTCCATCCACTTATAGGGGTAATAATACTTCTCTCCTCCATGTGCTTCGACCTAAGCGGGCGCTTTAAGCTTTCCCCAAATAGAGCACTAGAACCCTAGCTCTCGAAAGCTAAGTCTTTAGAATTTTACCTAAATAGGCTATTCGGAATCATCTTTGGGAAGACGAATCACGCGATCTCGAGATCCTTTAGAGGTTGTGCCCCACGATATCCTCTCTCAGGAGAGGGCACAAAGCTGTGCATGCAAGTTGTTGCATGTGCTAAGTGTTTGAATGTCCCTTCGAGGGGTCACCTCTCCTTGGAAGGTGTTCATTTTGTGCAAGTGTGTGTTCTTTAGCTCGAGCCGACCACATCATGCTTGCATTTTACTTTGTCGCGAACTCTTATCATCAGCTAAGAGCTGGCAAAGAAGCCTCGCACTCACGCTTGGCTGGGTTTTGAATTGACAAAGAATGGTGGGGGGATGAAGTCCCATAGTCCTTTGCCGTTTCACGGGTTAGAATTATAGCTAAACCGTTCGGATAGAGCTCGAACTCTATCCTGTCACCCTTAGGGGTGTTCGTCCCTCGAGGGACCGCCCTAGAGGGCTAGTGGAACGTAGAGTTCTGGTAAGCGCCCTTGAGGACTGATGGAGCATAGAGCTCATGTAAATACGTACCCTCGGGGGTTTGACGGAACTTAAGAGTTCTCGTCGCTCATGTAAATACCCTCCAGGGTTTGATAGAACTTAGAATTCTCGTCGTACGCGCCCTCGGGGGCAGATGGAGTGCTAAGCTAAAAAAAATACCCTAAAGGGTTTGACGGAACTGACGAGTTTCTCATCGTACACGCCCTTAGGGGCGGATGGAGCGTAAACCTCATGAAAATACCCTCGAGAGTTTGACATAATTTAGAGCTCTTGATGCGCCCTTGAGGGCGAATGAAGCGCGGAGCTCATGCAAATACCCTCGAGGGTTTGACGGAACTTAAGAGTTCTCGTCGTACGCGCCCTCGGGGGCGGATAGAGCACCAAGCTCATGAAAATACCCTAGAGGGTTTGACAAAACTTAAGAGTTTCTCATCGTACGCGCCTTTGGGGGCGGATGGAGCACGGAGCTCATGTAGATACCCTCGAGGGTTTGACGGAACTTAAGAGTTCTCGTCGTATGCGCCCTCGACGGTTTGACGGAACTTAGAGTTCTCGTCTTACGCCTCTTCGGGAGCGGATGGAGCGCGGAGCTCATGCAGATACCCTTGAGGGTTTGACGGAACTTAAGAGTTCTCGTCATATGCGCCCTCGGGGGTTGACAGAACTTAGAGTTCTCGTCGTACACGCCCTCAGAGGTTTCTCATCCTTGTTGTCGTGGTGCCAAATAAGAAGGCGCGGGTCATGGATCCCGTAATATGGTCGCTGTGGGAACCTCCATGTCTGATAAGACATAAGTTATTAAGCCTGTATAGGAATGATCTCATAAAATATAAAGCCCCCCCCCCCCCCCCCCCCCAGCCTCAGAGGAGTCGTGCATATATAAAGACGGCTTTTCAGCCCATATGTAGGGCCTGGTCGTAAGAAGACCCGTATGAGCAATATAGAAGACCGTAATCTGCCTGCTTAACTAAACGCGCATATAGAGCTAAAGGGCGCGGAGTCCATCACAGTTTATCGATATACTGAGAAGCAACTAGATTCACTTTGCTAGTTGCATGAGCTTGAGCTTGCAGTTGTACCAAGTATAGCTGGCGGTGAGTTCTAATTCACTAGAGACGGTGGCAGCATGTGTGATTCCATCATTGTTTGAACTAGAATATCAACAAGCAGCGATGTGAATACGCCATAGATAGAAGCCAATGTATGACCATGAGACGATATAATGCCGAGACGACAGGATATTGCAGCAGAAACCCTAAGCGTGACTTTTAAGTCACCGGGTGCTGTGAATTTGTTCCCTACTTATGAAGTGGTTTATACGTCATTGTTGATGCTTGCAAGATAGTTTAAACCTTTGCAAGAAATAAAAGTACGTGACTGAAAAAACAGCCTCTGAAGCAATAAAGCATATAAAAATGCAACTATGTTTTTAACACAGAATTAATAGCGATGTTTTAGTCATCGCGGCCCCATTAGGGTTTTGTCGGTTAGCCGACAGGAGTGTGTTGCACTGCATGTCGTAGGTGAGCTTAAAACGTCATAGCAGTTGGAATCCCTGACATGTAATGTGCTTGCGCCACTTGATGCAACTAGAGAATGGTAGACCAAAAAATAGGTCTAGCTAATAGAAGCTCACTGGAAGTAGCCGTCGAAAGGCTTGCTAACGCTAAAAATTTGTAGTCGTTTTATTTTTAACGACACATAGACAACGAAGTGTGCTTAGCCTTTAAAGAATGTGCATCATTCACGAATTCAAATGAGACTCTGTGGGTCTTTAGTCAAAATATGTATTCTTAAAAGCTTAATGCTTTAAAGATTATTTGGCATATGCTACATAAATAAGACCCTGCGGGTCCAACATACATATGCTCTTGCATGGGGTGAAATTTTCACGCTTTAAAAAGCGCATGACCCATGTCGAATAAATGAGACGACTTATGAATATGCATATGCATGTAAGTTTTCAAGCTTAAAAATATGAGGCACAAGTCTAATAAATAAGACCCTGTCGGTCTTAAGTCTAAATACACATTTTCCTTAGGTTAAAAGTTTAATACTTTCAACAAATGTGGCTTAACCCAAATTAATGAGACCTTTGGGTCTTGAAAATAATTATGCTTCTTGCATAGGTTAAAACCCTAATATTTTTAAACAGTGTGGCCTAAGTCGAATAAAGAAGACCTTATGGGTCTGAAATATAACTATGCGTTTTTTTTTTGGGGGGAGGGGGGGGGGGTGGAAAGCAGATTTTTTTTTTAACAAAGAGGGATTTCACCTGATTTGGATGAGGATTTATCCCTTCTTTCCATCGACAGAAGAGCGTGACTTGCAGAGGCGGTGGCGTAGCGTGAGTCGAAAGCACGACGGTGCGACGTATTTGACCGCCGGTACCAGTGAGACGGCGACGTTCCGGCTGCGAGTCGCGGTGGTGGCAATGGAGCCATTTAGTAATATTGCATCGAGTACAGTGATGCCTCTACGAGTTTTGCGGTGGTGCTGGTGACCGTCGATGGGGGTCAACTGGCAAGGCGGCGCTAATCCAGTAGCTATTACTGACGGCAACGTCGGGGGCGCTACTCATCAAAGTCTCGGCCGACACACTGTCGGTGAGGTATCTTCGTTGTAGCCGGGCGTCGAATCGATGGCCATGGCCATAGCTGGCTGCAGACAGCAGCAATGCTTTACCCATGGCTGTTGTGAGGCAGATCAAAAGTTGGAAGGGGCATCGTCTATCGAGGTGGTGAGGACGCCGATTTGGTGCGGCGGTTGGTTGGCAGCGGTGTCGGCGGCATTATTTCCGCCGTTTCTTCCATTGCTCCTAATTCTTTTTCTCTTTTTTTTTTAGATGTTGTTTCCGATGTGTGGCCGCCCCAGCAGTTTGGCAGCGACGACGCTCAATACTATGAGGTGGTGCAGCGCAACGGTGAAGGAGTAGCGTTGGGGTGCAAGGTTGGCATCCTGGACAAGGTTGCAACCTTGCTGTTGGTGGTGGTTTTGCCTGGTTACCATTGGATGTTAGCAGCGGTGCTGCCGATATGATCTTGAAAATTTTGAACTCCGAATTTTTCCTCTGAGACGACAGTTGAATTTTGAGACCTTCGGTGGTGGCTGTTCTGTCGAAAGCTGTGACGCGTTGCAGCCCACCGATTGCGAAAGGACTGAGTTTTCTTGAGGTCAATCAGTTAGGCTGGCGGGTCTCACGGATGGCGCCAATCTGTTACTACTAAAAATATGCTCCACTCAAATTCCAGAACCCGCGCCTGGACGGATGACCTGCAAGCCCGAAAACGAGGGGCCGCCGGGTGGGTTTCCCGGCGAAGAACTCTCCGATGCTTAAGTGAAAGCACAACTACAGAATAATAACTCTGAAAAGCATGAAAGACACAATGTGTATCTGTATGTGTCTCATTGTCCCCCGATATAGACCGTGCTTATAAATCCTCAACACACTAACTCATGTCAATACACAGAATGCAATAATCGATAATGCAACGACTAATTGATGCCCAAAGGGTAATAAATACTGATCATCAATGAGGATTTTAAATAAACACTTAAGGCTTAAGAAAATGTATTAAAGGCGAATAACGCATTCTCATAACAAATATAAAGTCCAAAGAGATTCGATAACAAATTCTGAAAAATTATATACGAGGACAACTTTGAGGAAATTGGGTTTCAGATAGAAATCACTTACCTCAGTCCGAAGCTACATTAAGCTAATCAACCTCAACCACAAATCCTTCGAATTAACCTAAATAGGACAAATCATTTATCAAGATACGATCCACACAAAGATGTTATAACTCAGTATTAGCTTCCTAAACAGTTCTCATCCCTGCTTTTGAAATAAGCTAACTATAAGCAATTCATTTATGACTACTAGAGATTTCTCAAAAATAGATAACATATACTTGTATATACACTAGAGGGATCAGAAAGGTCACTTACATAAATGCTACGCATTTTCTCGATGCCAGAATCCTAGGCGATGATTGCTTACTACACTTGACCAAAAGAACTGCCAATCGGTGCTAAAGAAACTCATGTCAATCATTGCTAAAAGACTCAAATATTCCTACTTGTAAAATTTTCTGCTAAAAATTTAAGTAAAATTGTTGTTAATTACCTAAAAGTTCAAGCCTAAGATCGGGGTATTACATTATTCTCCCCTTAAAGAAATTTTGTCCTCAAAATTTTGTACTCCTTACACATCTGATCTTAATCATGTTTTATCTCAGATAACCATCAACATAATACTCTAAGGCTGACAACCAAACCCGGATATAATCTCAAGCGACTTTACAGGTACATGCACCTTAAAGCACCAAGTTGTGTGATACACATTTAACATACTTTAACTCACTGATACGTTGTACCTCGAAAATTAATACTCTTGTATCACAAGTTCCGTCTTACTAGAGTATTCCAACATGTTACGTTGTCTCCATTTATACAACCAATTCATCGCTAAACAGTGAAGTCTCACCAACTGAGCAATGGTCGCTAATAATCTAATTAAATTTATCATAATTAAAATCAATCTTAATTGGAGACCGGGATAATACATTCTACTCCCGTTAAGAGAAATTCGTCCTCCAATTTCAGAACTCATATACAGTGTCACCTTAACATGTACTCTTAATTTTCGTGGCTCAATTCAAAATCATTCTATAGGCATAAATTACATTTTTTAAAGAATAAAATACTTAGTCCAGTCAAAGATGATGAACAACTAGCTTTTGTCCTCAACTACATCCTTTTATCTTATGATAGGTCACACCTCGAAGTCAGATAAATCCATGCACACCAATCAATGTAGGACCCTGGGCTACAACTAAAACCCAAAATACATGCTCAGACAATCATTACTCATAACCTCAATTTACCTCCCCTATAGTCCAATATATGCACATAACTTGTAACTATCGAAATGAGGATATAAGATCCAAAGCGAAATTCTCGTGTGCATTCACAGGAAAGTCAACCCAGTGGATCTATGCTCTCAGACAAAATTATGGTTGTCCCAAATCACAGATTTCAATTCAGAATACAACTATTCTACATAGCCTTGTTCAAAAAACTTATAAACTCAGAAACCTCACTATAATAGATTTTTATTTTTTTAGTCATATACTCTATAGCCTTAAATATCTCAATCATTCAACCACGTGATTACTCAACATAGAATCAAGCTCAATTTCCCTATCCGTTTTCTATTGACTAACAAGACCATAACTCAATGTTTAAGGTCTAACTAAATTTGTAAATGCTATGTTTATGAAGTTCACTAATCAAAACCATGTGATCACTTAGAGGGAAATTTATATATTGCCCATCTCATTTTATTAATCTACAACCAATATCGATATCATCAAATAACCTTGGGAGCAGACCGCCTTGACTTAGCCAATATGGACAACAAATTCTAAAAGCATCTAGCGTCACACCAAAATGCTCAAACTATAACCACTATGCTTTCGCTGCGCACTCTCTGATCTAAACCAAACCAGTTGAAACTATTATTGAATCCATCACATTAAAAATATAACCATAAAGGACCCAAAATTTTATTATATACACACATGTATCACATATCCAGTAGCAATCACAACTTTTACCGTTCATAGCTTATATTTGATGGAGCTACTCAAAGAAACCAAAAGATCACTCTCTCTTATCCTTCAATCATTTTCTTTAGTTAATACTTAAGATCCGAGAATTCTTAGGTAAGTAATCCTAACTACTATTGCGTACTCAGCGCAAATCTCAATCCAATTATAAACCACAAATAAGTCTTCAAAACCTAGTACAAGTTTTCAAAATCCAATCTCAGTCAGATTATTTTCGGCTTATGAATCTACGAAATCTCATCCCAATGCTCTGATACCAATTGTAACATCCCGAAATTTTCAGAATGTAAACATTCACTCGATCATTTACATTATGACAATAATACCTTTAAACTCAACCAAATTAGAACCACCAGCCAGTCAGAGCAACTGATGCATCGAATAAGACAATACTCTAAATGAATTGTCCTAATTTAAACATTAATTCTAAGTCAAAAATTTTAAATAGCAATACTGACCCACGCAAGGGTTCTAATGGCAAAGACCAAAACTATAATTCTCTCTCCCTCGCTCAGTTCTAATCGATAATCGACCCACGCAAGGGTTCTATTGTTTGTTATTACCTGCAGAAGGGAACATGAAAAAAGGAGTGAGCTTTTGGGAGCTCAGTAAGGTCGCTCAAAATTCATAAGAGGGAACTCCCAAATGGATTTCGAATAGAAATCCCTTACCTCGGTCTGAGGCTATGTTAAGCTAATCAACCTCAAATACAAATCCTTCGAATTAACCTAAATACGGCAAATCATTTATCAGGATACAATCTACACAAAGATGTTATAAACTCAATATTAACTTCCTAAACCGCTCTCATCCCTGCTTTCGAAATACGCTAACTATAAGCAGTTCATTTATGACTACTAGAGATTTCTCAAAAACAGATAACATATACTTGTATATATACTAGAGGGATCGGAAAGGTCACTTACATAACGCTACGCATTTTCTCGACACCAGAATCATGTGCGATGATTGCTTGTTACACTTGACCAAAAACTACCTAGTCCATTCCAAGCTCCTCTTGAACTCGCCAATAGTATACGCTCTCGTCTCCACTTCTTCGAAACTCGATCACTTAGAGTAAATCCTGCCATTTTTCTTTAAATTTCTTTCATTCTCCTTCTATCCGTGTGCATTCGACTCCATCCGGATTTTCTAACTCTCTTACTCACTCTCTTGAACTCTACAAGACAATGGCTAACACACCCTATCGTCTCAACAACCCGTTCTAATACACCCTCCCTTTCTTGGTTCATGTCTCTTTCTCTTACAAACACTTACACAATACACACATGCACCCATAACACTCACACGATAATCTTAAAAAAAGCACAAACTACATGCATATTGCATACGTATATAAGCATAAGACACTCATGAGCACGATACCACTACATTCGCCACTGAGAATGAAAAATTTCCAAAATACTCCTCTAACGGCCAATATGACCAGAAATAATTTCACAATACTTCAAAACTCATCCATATATGTATTAGGCTAAAACCAGGCTAAAAAGTCCTTTCGAAATATTATTTTATTCCAAAAATTCCCTCTGGCTCTTAACGGCGCACAAGGCGATCAAAATCGCTACACATTACAAACGATATTTAAAAAAAAGTTTTGAAACTTTAGACACCGAAACATTTCAGCAGTAAAAATAAATAAATAAAATCACTCTAAAATTTTCAAACGAAAATAATCTAATTTTCTGTGTAATAAGTCAAGATTCACACTAAAGATAAAATTATTTCACGCTCTTCGAGAACACTAAAAAATTCAAGGAAATTACACATCGTAGATATTGCAAAACTCACTAGGGTTACAGTTTTACAGTGAACCAAATTCATAACGAAAATGACTTTTAAAAATAGAAATTTGGACTGCTAAAAACTGATGGCCCTTTAGAGACACTTTTCATCCTTTTCCAAAAATTTCTCATCACCAAACCACTTGTACACCCATTTATAACCATTTGCCTGAAAACAACCATACACACGCCACTCCACTCAGTCAACCCACTACACTGACACACACCCACACTTTCCACTTACACAAGCACACACTGATTACACATACAAACTAACCCACACACACACACTAAAACACTCACACACTAAAATACTCACACACGATTTACCAGAACCACACCCACTAAACACACTCTGT
This sequence comes from Escallonia rubra, assembly GCA_033065855.1. Taxonomy (NCBI): domain Eukaryota; kingdom Viridiplantae; phylum Streptophyta; class Magnoliopsida; order Escalloniales; family Escalloniaceae; genus Escallonia; species Escallonia rubra. The sequence continues at coordinate 74,001 of JAVXUO010002254.1, read as the reverse complement.
TACACGACATCATCCAACACTCACCACTCCTACACATCTACCAAATACACACAGAGTATAACGCATATGCACACTCAAAGCCATTTGAACACACTGAAAACACATACCCATTTGTGGACAGCCTCACACAGATGCACCCACCATTCGTTCATCATAAACACGCACTAAAACACGTACTGTTATACACACCACTTCATCCTCCAAAGCACACACACACTTACATGCTAAGACACAACAACATTCACACCGCTGCACCCACACCCATCTAACAACCGTGCACACATACACTACCAAATTTTACATATTCATTCACCCACAAATACCTGCACATACTCACCCACATATCCAAATATACACAATCACATTCCTTACCCAATATACACACACACCGCAGTGCCCCACGTACACACCCTATTACACATAATTGTTCGACAACAACCACAGTTACACACCTGACAACCACCCAGATGTCGTGCACCCACAGCTATATACACAAACCACCATCCACGTACCACCAACACCGTCGCCAAATGACTACCACTACACAACCACCAAAATTATAACACCACAACCAAACGTTGCTTCATAGTCAATACTACAAAACCAATTCTACGCCATAGTCATGAATCCAATCGTCGATGACAATCGATCGACCGTTAAGATTGAACTGAGGATGTCCCTCTGACGGTGGCCAGTGCTTGTGTCACATCTCGAAATTTTCAGAACGTTAAACACTTCATCGATCGGTTCACTAAGACAATAATGTCCTCATAACCCAAAGTGGACAACCATCATCAGAGCAGCTAACCTTCAATCAAACCATATTCTCAAATAACTGTCTAAAAATTAAATAATACTATTCACCCGCGCAGGGTTTCTAATGAGCAATATTAAAAACTTAACATCTTTCACTCAGCTTTATTCCATAATCTGGCAACCTACTGCTGGTCGCTACCTGTAGAAAGGAAGTCAAAGCAGAGTGAGTTTTTGAGAGCCCAGTAAGGTCGATCAGATATTTGAAACAACAAAAACGATTCGGACGATTTTACATTTAAACCAAATAACAACTTTTAAAATGGAGAAACAGAACGATTCAAACGATTTTCTATATACAATCAAATGATAATTTTAAAAAGGGTTTTCAAAGAAAACAACATCATCTCAATATAAACATAAGGATGAGTATTAACTTAATCCCTTAAATCAGTAGTCATTCAAAACACTTCATGTGCAATAAAAAGAGTTAGGAAATATTGAACATGAGCAACACAATATAGCAAAGCCACCCTCGTAGTGCTCGATACGCTTTACATATGCATATGTACACTGACTAGTCCATTTAAGTAATAGTTTAACCCAACCAACAGACCATCCTTATAACTCCAACAATACACACCATCCCTATAACTCCCACGTTTACTAACTCAACATTGAGAAGTAATAAATACAATTGAAAATATTTTACGATGATTGAGTCAATAAACAAATAAGTATGAATCAGAATTTTGAACGATTGCTAAACCGCTCAAATTGGGGTTTCATGCGCAGTTTAGAAAAAACGTTATTATACAATTATAGAAATCAACAATCAATGTACTCTTTAAAAATGTCATAATAAAGAATTTGAAATCAAAACAATGGTATAGGGTTCGGATAGAATTCTTTACCTCGATCCAAGTTAGGCGAATCTATACACAACCTCGATCAATAGTCCTCTGAATCAACCTATATTGACAATTTATTTGTTATAATACAATCTATGCTAATGTACTATAAACTTAATATCAACTACCCACCACGTACTCACTTCTAACACCGAAATCGCTCAACTCAAACATGTCCCGCATACGATTAACCTAACCGAAATTTCTATACACTCCTTAACGTGTAACGATATCTCGAAATTCATAATAAATTACAACTAAACACTTTTATAACTTAAAACATTATAAAAGTCAAAATATGAATTTTCTGAAATTTTGAATATTTTAAAATTAAAAATAATTTCTTTAAATACAAGAAAAGCCCAAAAATAGCTATTAATGTTTCCAGCTCAAACCAAAGTCCCATAAATTTTAAAATAGCTTTAAAATATTAGGACAATACAGAAATTAAAATTAATAATTAAAAAGTGTCGAAATCATTTTAAAATCATCCATTTACCTAAATCAAATGTGATATGAATAATAGTATCAAATCAACTCTAAAATTTATGAAACTTAAAATGAGTTATCTTTGTGCTATAAAAAATTTACTGAAATTTTTACAGAATTTATTAAAAAATTTAAAGGCTCCAAATAATTTTTAGAATATTTGAAATTGCAAAAATTATTAAAAATACCAAACAATATCAGAAACATATGAGATCTTAATAGTAATTCTAATATTACCCTAAGATCATTTCGGTAAAGTTTCAACAATTTTTGACAATCGTACGATATCCAATAGTCACGTGGTAGAACTGTGCAGCACAGTGTACAACCCCCACTGCTTATACCCTTCACTGTTCATCATGTTCTTCCCTACTTCTCTGCATAAAAAACCCAGAACATCACACCCTCACCTAAACCACTCATGGCAGCCCCTTTCTTCTCCTTACACACACTCAAACACAAACACACACACATACAAACCCACAAGCACACACTCTTCCATCTTCTCCTCCCTCATTACATACACAAACACACTTACAATTTACACAATCTGCTAACCCACGTCAGTCTCTATTTCCAATTTCTAGAATTTAAACACTCAATCAATCATTTATACTATGAAAATAATACCCTCAAACTCAACCAAATTAGAACTACCAGCCAGTCAGAGCAACTAAAACATCGAATAAGACAATACTCTAAATGAATTGTCCTAATTTAAACATTAATTCTAAGTCAAAAATTTTAAATAGCAATACTGACCCACGCAAGGGTTCTAGTGGCAAAGACCAAATTAAAACTGCAATTCTCTCTCCCTCGCTGATTTATAATCTATAATCGATGCAATCTATTGTCGGTTATTACCTGTAGAAGGGAACTAAAAAATGGAGTGAGCTTTTGGGACCTCAGCAAGGTCGCTCAAAATTCATAAGAGGAAACTCTCAATTGGAATTCGGATAGAAATCCCTTACCTCAGTCTGAAGCTATGTTAAGCTAATCAATTTCAAACACAAATCCTTTAAATTAACCTAAATAGGGCAAATCATTTATCAAGATACGATCTACACAAATGTGTTATAACTCGATATTAACTTCCTAAACAGTTCTCATTCCTGCTTTCAAAATAAGCTAAGACACAACAATAGTCACACCGATGCACCCAGCCCTATCTAACAACCGCGCACACGTACACTACCAGAATTTACATATCCTTCCAGCCACAAATACCTGCACATAGTCACCCACATATCTGAATATAGACAATCGCACTCCTCACCCAATATATCCCCTATTACACACAATTGTCCGACAACAACCATACTTACACACCTGACAACCACCCAGATGTCGTGCACCCACAGCTATGTACACAAACCACCATCCACTAACACTGCCGCCAAATGACAACCACTACACAGCCACCAAAATCACAACACCACCACCAAATCCGTCTTCACAGTCAATACCGGAAAACCAATTCTACGCCATAGTCATGAATCCAATCGTCGATGACAATCGATCGACCGTTAAGATTGAACTGAGGATGTCATTCTAACAGTGACCAGTGGTTGTGTAACATCCCGAAATTTACAGAACGTTAAACACTCGATCGATCGGTTCACTAAGACAATAATGTCCTTATAACCCAAAGTGGACAACCATCATCAGAGCAACTAACCTTCAATCAAGCCTTACTCTCAAATAACTGTCTAAAAATTAAATAATATTATTCACCCGCGCAGGGGTTCTAATGAGCATTACTAAAAACTTAACATCTTTCACTCAGCTCTATTCCATAATCAGGCAACCTACTACTGGTCGTTACCTACAAAAAGAAAGTCAAAGCAGAGTGAACTTCCGAGAGCCCAGTAAGATCTATCAAAGATTTTACATTTTAGCTAAATAAAAACTTTTAAAATAGAGAACATAACCATTCAAACGATCTTTCTATATACAATCAAATGATAATTTTAAAAGAGTTTTCAAAGAAAATCACAGTATTTCAATATAAACGTAGGGATGCCTATCAACTCAGTTCCCTTAAATCAGTAGTCATTTAAAATACTTCAGGTGCAATAAAAAGATATAGGAAACATTAAACATGAGCAGTACACTATAGCAAAGCCACCCCGGCAATGCTCGATACGCGTTACATATACATATGTACACTGACTAGTCCATTTAGGTACTAGTTTAACCTAGCCAACAGATCATCCTTGTGACTCCAGCAATACACACCGTCTAACTCCCAGATTACTAACTCATGTCAACATTTATAGTGTAGTGGAGCTTGTGATTTAAGACTATATATTGATATTTAAGGCAATATTTATCGATAAATAAAGTGTGTTAAATACATACCGCGTACGTCTACACTTTGAGGTTATTAAGGCATATACTTTGTAAGTCACTCGACATTGTCTTTGAGTTGTGTACCAATCGTTGAAATAGACCTAATTAGATAAGGACTCAAGGTGTTAACGGTGGATAATCATGATCATTTATGATTAAGATCAACAACTTAAAGAGCACCAAATTTTGAAAACAAAATTTTTATAAGTTGAGGAGAATGTAATATCCTAAACTTTGATTTTTTTTATTTTTTTGAAGTCAGTTATTGACTTAGTTCAGTGACAGATTTCTTAAGACCACCTCTATCAACATTTTTAACGCGAGACGAAATAGCTACTAATGAAGGGTTAAAAGAGTAACTAATATATATTTTTTACTTTAGTTAGAGTCATTAGAAAAACAATTATTTAAAAATATGAGAATTTACCTTGTTAATTTGATTAGAGAGGGAGCAAGATAAGAATTAAATGGGAGAATGAACAATCAGTACTCACTTTTTTGGGTTCTTCAATTACAATACAGGGGGAGAGGAAAGAAGAAAAGAAAAAGCTGAGAGTTTCGGTAGGAGAAATAGAGAAGGAAAAAAAAGGGCGAAGAAGAAAAGAGAAAGAAAAGAGAGAGAAATATAACTTCTCTCTTTCGGTTACTGAGAAGAACAATTCTTTCTTTCGGTTACTTAGAAGAACAAAGGCAGAGAAATCAAAAGATAGAAAGAAAGAGAAACACAGTGAGTATTCGTGGGAGAGAGGGAGAAATTATAAAGAGAAGGGAAGCTACATGGGAAAAGGAAGAAAGAGAAGTACAACAGTCGTAAAACTCCAGCGAAAAGTCCGAAATTCCGATGAGATTTCCACCTTTCTTTTCTGAATAAATCTAATGTGTAAGGAGATATATGTGTGTTATTGTGATTGAAGAGGGAGACACGAGGCAAACATGTGGGTGAAAGAGTGTGTGTTTGGGGTTTAGACAGGAAGGAGCCACTGCCGTGGCTGTGCTGGGGCTTACAAGTGATACTAGATATATATATATATATATATATATATATATATATATATATGGGAGCTGATCCGTTGAGAGCGTGGGCAAAATAGGAGAAGTTGCAAACGCGATCTGACCGTCCATCCCGAAAGATGGACGGCCCAGATCGCGCCTTTTTCAAAAGCTGTCAGCCGTCCGCCATACAATATGGCGAACGGGTTTTTTTTTACCTTTTTGCCCTCCGACACTGTCCGCTACACTGTATGGCGGAGGACATTAAAGTCCTGATGGGAGACAGCCAAAAGACGTCCGCCATACATTGTAGCGGACGTCCCTAGGCTGACACCTGTCAGGGCCTGTCCCGTCAGTTTTTTCGGCAATGACGGTTATCTTGTCCTTATCTGTCACGTCAACAGTGTCCGCTAAACAGTTTAGCGGACGTTATAGCCATCCGCGATATTGTATCGCGGACGTAATAGCCATCTACGGTTCTGTATTGCGGACGTTCAATATACTTTCAAACGACAGTAACTACGACCCTCTTCTCCACTCTCTCTACTCATAAAATTTCCCAGTGGCGTTGGCAAGCATATCGGCGCAATTCCGTCTTAAGAGCACCTTTAATACCCTAAATCGATCACGTAAGTTCACAAAATCTACACTTTTTTTTGTCTGTAATATTCAGTTATGATGAATATTGCGTTTTATATATGTATGTTTTTGTTCTTGTGCAAGCGTTTGCAAATTCCGCTTCCGTATTTGTATATATATTTATACATATGAGTACATATGCTAACATTGTATGTATCATTCATGTGCTTGCGTTATATGTATTATGCATGTGCTATCGTCGTATTTTTGCGAGCAATTATCACCATCCAAAACTTAAAATCCAAACTGAGAAGGTTCTCCCATAACTTCAGTTGCAAAAAATGGAATTTAACCCTGGACCTGAAGACCCGTCCGTGTTATACGACCAAGCCAACCATATCAGTACGCTCATATGGGATGGTGGTGTAAGATACATTATTTATCGACTTTCTATCGCTTACGAACGTTGTATATACCGTTTGTTATTCTTAAATTGTATTTATTAATTCGTAGGAAAGAGAACTTGTCAACACCGTAGAAGTATCTCGCGATATAGTATCGTGGAAACTGAACACCGCCCAGAAGACGATACTGCGTGGAATTGGGTTTGGGATTTTCACGCATGGGCAGATATTTCAACAGCTTGACCGGGCCTTGATAGGTGCCCTTGTTGAGAGGTGGAGAAGTGAAACGAATATGTTTCACTTCCCGCTCGGAGAGCTGACAATTACCCTAGAAGATGTAGGGTTCATCTTAGGGTTGCCGGTGACGGGGCTGCCGGTAATTGCTCTTCCGTCAGAAGCAACGAAGACGAGAACCGCTAGGGACTTCCTCACTTCGATACCCCAGGATCAATTTAGCAGTGGTGGTATAAAGTTGAAGTGGTTGGTAGATACGTATGGGTTTTGCCAGAAAACTATACGGGCCATGAGCTTGTGCTTTACACAAAAGCCTTCCTCTGGTGGGTGATGGGGCAATTTTATTCCCAACGACGTCGAAGAACACGGCCAGCGTGAAATATTTACCGTTGTTGGGTAACCTGGCTGAGGTTGGAGATTATGCATGGGGTGCAGCGGTTCTTTCGTATCTGTACCGAGCATTGCACAAGGCAACGAGGCCCGACTCCAAAGCCATATGTGCATGTCTCTCGCTATTGCAGGTATATCATATAAATCCTGTCTTCGTTATTGTTTTTTTTGTTTTTGCTTTTGTTGAATCGACGATATAAATATAATTTGTCCATGTTCTCAGGTGTGGTCTTATGAACACCTTGCTCCCGGTTCACCGACGCGTAGGGATGGAACCGATAGAGTGTGGCCTCGGTTGCGTGCTTGGGAGTACAGCCGGAAGAATAGCCACTACCACAGGAGAGTCGATCCCCATCACAACATCACGTTCTATCGAGGGGAGTTCGACCGCCTATCTCCGGGCCAATTGCGTTGGGCACCGTACATACGTTTGGCGCGACGGGTAGAAGAGTCGTTCGTCTTCACGCTCTCCGGGTTGCAGCGCACACCCCTCATCCACTTCGAGGTCGCAGAGTGGCAGCTGCCAGACCGAGCAATGCGCCATTTTGAGTTGGAGCAGGGTTTGCCCGCTGGTGCCCCAGATATGAGGGTTAACAGGGACCCACCGGATGTCGGGCGGTTTGGCAAGGCCAATGCGCAAGAATTGTGCACGGCCGAACTAGAGCTCTGGACTTCTTGGCAGGATACACTGGCGGCCATCGTCTCGGAGTCGGACCCCGTTATCAGCATCGCGGAGTACGATGAGTGGTACTCCCGCATCACGCGGAGGAGAGTAGCCTCAGTGAACTTTGAACGCGGGGCGAGGTATGCGCCTAGGGGTCAGATCGACGAGCGTATGGCATACAATCTCGTAAGTTGCCCAACTTGTCTTGAATATAAATGTCTTATTAAAGTTACTTATTTGTTATCTCTTTGGATGTAGGTTAATGCCTCGCTTGCATTCTTCCAGAAGTTGAGTGAGCGGAAGGATCTGATGAGCGCAATGGGCGAGGATCTTCGCCAACAGGCTACTGCACTGGCTATAGGCTGCGGGAATTTTGTGCGGCAAGCATCGGGACAGTCTTCGGTCGACAGCCCGGGAATGGGTTATACGGGCGCCAGCCCGTATAACGTTGATCCCTCCGGGCAAGCTTCAGGGGTGAGCCAGGGAGTTGGTGGTCCCTTTGTACCGGGGATGGGACATGCTCAAGCGTCGTGGGCCGATTACAGCGGCCCGACCTTCGATTTGTTCCCGAAACCCCAACCCCTATCTCAGAGTCAAGTCACACAAGAATGGCCTTACGGTTTCAACGAGGCACTGCCCATTGTCCCGTGGGCGGGACCACTTGGCGGCCCCGAAGGGCAATATCAGCCGGCGGAAGAAATGGCCGGCGAGCAATATCAGCCGGCCGGGGCCCCCGAAGGCGATTATCAGTCGGCCGGGGCCCCCCAAGGGGATTATCAGCCGGCCGATCTGTTGGTTGAAGGCCAATTTCTTCCGTTGCTCTTGCCCCCCAGCGGAGGGCAAGAGCAACCGGTCGACCCCCGAGGGCAATATCCGAAAGGGCATCCAGCCAGGCCCCTGAAGCCGCATAAACATGACCTAATCCATCACCGTTATTTTAGCGGGGCCCCCCCAGACGGAGCGTCGTATGACGTGGATAACCCGCAGGGCTTGGATTACTGTGTCTCGTGGAGAGAACTGTCCACGCTGGCGCCGGGGATGTGGTTAGACAACTTTGTCATCTCGCACTACGTGCAAATTCTGCGGCAAAGGAGTCGGGAGCAGCCTAACTACGGTCTGCGCATTTTTATCCTTGATGCTTACTTTCATGGCATGCTAGTACAAGAGTATAACGACTGGGACAAGGCGAGGAGGCGGCCGCGAAAGGCGAGGGCCGAGGGCAAGTGGAGACCGTCCGCTAACTTACTCGCATATCTTGGTCGGCCGAGTCCAGAGAGCGCAAGTGTGGCGGATGTGTTTCTAATCCCAGCTATAACGAATGCCCACTGGTTCTTGATTTGCTATGAACCGATAACGAATACCGTATCAGTCCTCGACAGTCTCTACGATGATACGGACGCGATTGGTGTGATTGAAATGTACCGAGGCTTAGGGATGTTGGATGCCATGGTAAGATCCTGTTTACTTCTTATTGTAACTTGCATATTGTAGAACTGATTAATCTTATTATGTTTGCTATGTTTAATGTTTAATGTTTATCATGTTTCTCGCAGTATCTATATGCTGTCATGGTCAATAGAGAGCGTAATCGAGAGACCCGAGGGAGGGCACCGGGCGATACGCAGCTTGTTCTCCGATTGAAGAGGACTAGGCCCAAGCAACTTAATTCCTCGGACTGCGGCGTCTTCCTCTGCATGTACATGGATTACATCTGTCGGTCGGAGAGCCTCAAGAAGACCGTCTGGACCCAAGAATGCATAGACTGCTTTAGGTATAGGATGGCTTGGCAAATTATCAATGGCCGGCCTAGACCTATTAGATATATTGTAAATTCGTGTAATTGACAATGTTTGCGTATAATAACATTATATTCATTTTTTTAATTGTCCTTAAACTTCTTGAATCTTATCGTTTGAATGTGATTGACGATTTCATATGTGTTGCCTGAGATGTGTTCGTTGTTGAATGCGATTGATTTGATTCACTGATATCGTTGTGTTGTTCAGCTGAGTGTTTTATTTGTTCTGTGTGATTTGCTTTCACCAGGGGGAAACAAAGTGTAAAAACCAAGTGAGACTGTTTCTGTTGGACTGTCCGCTAAACATAGATAGGGCGGAAAAAAAATTAGGTGTTGGGGAGTCTTCTTTCTGCTTAGCTGTCCGCAATATAGTATAGCGGACGTAGAAAAAAAACTAAGTGTTGGGGAGTCTGCCTTCTGCTTGGCTGTCCGCGATATAGTATAGCGGACGTAGATATGGCCAAAAAAAAACTAAGTGTTAGGGAGTCTTCCTTCTGCTTGGCTGTCCGCGATATAGTATAGCGGACGTAGATAGGGCCGAAAAAAAACTAAGTGTTGGGGAGTCTTCCTTCTGCTTGGCTGTCCGCGATATAGTATAGCGGACGTAGATAGGGCCGAAAAAAAACTAAGTGTTGGGGAGTCTTCCTTCTGCTTGGCTGTCCGCGATATAGTATAGCGGACGTAGAAAAAAAACTAAGTGTTGGGGAGTCTGCCTTCTGCTTGGCTGTCCGTGATATAGTATAACGGACGTAGATACGGCCGAAAAAAAACTAAGTGTTGGGGAGTCTGCCTTCTGCTTGGCTGTCCGCGATATAGTATAGCGGACGTAGATAGGGCCGAAAAAAAAAACTAAGTGTTGGGGAGTCTTCCTTCTGCTTGGCTGTCCGCGATATAGTATAGTGGGCGAGGATAGGGCCGAAAAAAAACTAAATGTTGGGGAGTCTTCCTTCTGCTTGGCTGTCCGCGAGATAGTATAGCGGACGTAGAAAAAAAACTAAGTGTTGGGGAGTCTGCCTTCTGCTTGGCTGTCCGCGATATAGTATAGCGGACGTAGATACGGCCGAAAAAAAACTAAATGTTGGGGAGTCTGCCTTCTGCTTGGCTGTCCGCGATATAGTATAGCGGATGTAGATACGGCCGGAAAAAAAAAAACTAAGTGTTGGGGAGTCTGCCTTCTGCTTGGTTGTCCGCGATATAGTATAGCGGACGTAGAAAAAAAACTAAGTGTTGGGGAGTCTTCCTTCTGCTTGGCTGTCCGCGATATTGTATAGCAGACGTAGATAGGGCCGAAAAAAACTAAGTGTTGGGGAGTCTGCCTTCTGCTTGGATGTTCGCGATATAGTATAGCGGACGTAGATAGGGCCGAAAAAGAACTAAGTGTTGGAGAGTCTTCCTTCTGCTTCGCTGTCCGCGATATATTATAGCGAACGTAGATAGGGCCGAAAAACTAAGTGTTTGGGAGTCTTCCTCCTGCTTGGCTGTCCGCGATATAGTATAGCGGACGTAGAAAAAAAACTAAGTGTTGGGGAGTCTTCCTTCTGCTTGGTTGTCCGCTATATAGTATAGCGGACGTAGATATGTAATTTTTTTGGTCACTTTTTTTTGCTCATTGCACCTTAGGCACGCTATATAGCCCATTTCTATGAATTTTGGCGAAAAACGAGACAAATTATTTTTTTGATTTTCCTATGAAGGGCCTATTCGCGCACACTTTAGCGCCAAATTTATAACTTGCGAAAAATGTTGTAATTGATTTGGTCACTTAGCTTTTTTTTTGCTCATTGCACCTTAGGCACGCTATATAGCCCATTTCTATGAATTTTGGCAAAAAACGAGACAAATTATTTTTTTGGTTTTCCTATGAAGGGCCTATTCGCGCACACTTTAGCGCCAAATTCATAGCTTGCGAAAAATGTTGTAATTGATTTGGTCACTTTTTTTTTGCTCATTGCACCTTAGGCACGCTATATAGCCCATTTCTATGAATTTTGGCAAAAAACGAGACAAATTATTTTTTTGATTTTCCTATGAACGGCCTATTTGCGCACACTTTAGCGCCAAATTCATAGCTTGCGAAAAATGTTGTAATTTTTTATGTCACTTTTTTTTTCTCATTGCACCTTAGGCATGCTAGTTACCCCATTATAGTATGACGGATGTAGTTAGAAACATATATTCCCAACATTTTACATGCTTCAAAAGACGGGATTCGCTAATTAGAATGACATGTGGATAAGTGCCGGTTGGAATGAAATCCTAACATGCAGTAGGAAGAGATATATATATCAATCTTCATTTGACATATACTCATCAGATAAGTACTGATCATTGGTTAAAATATTGTTTCTCTCGTTTGATTTGAGCTGCCTCCCACTAATCTCGGCCATTTCTTCCGCAAGTTGAAGCATATAAAATCGTTTTCTACACAGCAACATCCGGTTATTCTCCATACGAATTTGGCGCACAGCTTTCTTACACTGCTTAACATTACGCCGCGACATAGTAAGTGAACGATGTTGCGGCACAGGTGCTCTCAGCGTGATGAGATCTTCGTGTACCGCCTCTGATTCCTTGACTCGATATACCGCCGCACCCCGTAAACCGCAATAATACTCTCTGGGATCCGTGTACTTCACTTCTTTGTAGTCGTCGTTCCTTTCACACAACAACCACACAGTCTCACGTCCCCGCAGACTAGAACTCCCAGGAACTCCTGCCATTTAACTTTGTTTTGGTTCTAAAGCGATGAGCATGGCTAACATATATAAATAAGCCCACACACACATACACAATATATTGGTGTGATAGCTACACAATAGTCTGTCCATCTCTGGTGACAAGACAAGTCTTTGGACATTGAAGATGACAATAGTTGGAGACAATAGCATGCCCGTGTCATAAAGTTGACAAGTCTTTGGTGACAAGACAAGTCTCTAGTCTATTGCCAAAGGCTTGTCACATCTCATAAAGTTGAACCTGTAGCTCTTTCATAAAGTGGTCCCGTTTCAAAGTATATATAAGTACATGCATTGCACGAAGGGCAAAGGGCATAGAGTGATATACTCCCAATTTCATAACAACTCTGGAAATGTCATATACTCCACGAGATATTTTTGAAGCAATGGGTCGTTACTGGGCGGGCGAAGATGAATTTCACTATTCTTTGCGTCCAAGTTTGCGTTACTCATCAAGCTATGTTAATACATTACGTGCAGAATGGTCTTATCGGATGAATGAACATGAGGTCTTAGTAGCTGATTCACGGAGCATGAATATACCCATACCTCGACAAAAGGCAATCAACATGCCTCGAATTACGCACATGGAGCTTGAAAGGGCACTGCATCGAATACGTGAGGAAAATAATAGAATGAGAGTTCGTCAAAGTAGGCATAACTTACGTCGTATGGCACGTGATGCACATGAAGATGGCAACAACAATGAAGCACAAGTATACTGGAACATGAGCTTCGAAGAAGGAAATGTTTCCGATGCTCCAGTTTCAGATGAAGATGACTGAAGATCGAGTTCTTCTAAGGCTATAAGGCCTCCGCTTAGGCCGGGGTTCGGGAAGGTCGAAACTAAGTGTCTGGTCCGTGCCAACCATTTTTTGGTCCAAGTTGCAGACAATGATCTGCTGCACCACTATGACGTAAGCTGCGGGGCTGTCCGCTATATAGTATAGCGGACCTAGGAGAGAAAAATGGTTGTCTGCAACTTGGACCAGAAAATGGTTGGCACGAACCAGACACTTAGTTCCGACCTTCCCGAACCCCGGCCTAAGCGGAGGCCTTATGTCCGCTATGTAGTAGAGCTAGACGTTGTAGCGTACTGCAGTTTTAATAAATTGGCGCCCAAAGGCTTGTTTTAGTCGCATTGTAGCATAATGCGATTTTAATAAATTGGCGCCCCGAAGACTTGTTTTGGCGTCAGAATCAACAATCTCAATATCGATAAACAATAAAGAACGTACGATTCACAATCAACGATCTCAATACACCGAGGGAATCTCAAATGACACAATTAACGTACGATTCACAATCAACGATCTCAATATATCGAGGGAATCTCAAACGACACAATTAAGCACAATTAAGCGAGGAAAAATTTCGAAACACAATGAACAAGAACATAAATTATTTTATTAATAATAAATTAGGGTTCACATTGGGGGAAAGAAATTTTTTCACAAGTGCTCCGATCAAAGATTACAACTTGAAAATCCCACCACCCAAGGTGTTCAAACACTACAAAGTCCCCGAGTTCGAGGCCATGCTGGCGCACGAAGACGTTCCAACCCTCTGCGAATTGCTTTTTTTGGGGTCGGCCGGGCTTCAGCTTGATTTCAACCTGCCATGCCCTCTTGCGGCTATATAATCTTGCACTGTCATGAATTGTTGTAAATTGATTGGTCAAGGCTTCCGGTATGTCCTAACAAACACAATACAAAAAATAGGTTAGTTTTTAACCAAAAGATCAAACCTTTAACACACGAAAATACAGAGAAAGATGGATTGCATACAAGTTCATTCTCAAACCCCGACATCATGACTTTGAAAAAGTGTTTGCCTGCCAGGTGCAAGTTGCCAATAAAATCGTAGGTGGTCTCTGATCCAAAAGCCATCGAGGTCGGCATTGAGGAGATGACGGTTTAACGCCGGAGTTGTGGGCCACCGGAGATGTGGGTCGCCGGAGATGGAGTAGCGGCCTGGGCTAGATGTTCGAGACAGAGAGAGTGCCCTCAGATAGGACTGATAACAGCTGATTGCCCGATATGATTAATATATATAATAGGATAGAGTTATCCGCCACATTGTATAGCGGACATAAAAGAATACCAAAAGTTTTTCTTCGATGACGTCCGCTATATTGTATAGCGGACATAAAAGAAGACCAAAAGTTTTACTGCGATGACGTCCGCTATATTGTATAGCGGACGTAAAAGAAGACCAAAAGTTTTACTGCGATGACGTCCGCTATATTGTATAGCGGACATAAAAGCAGACCAAAACTTTTACTGCTCATGACGTCCGCTATATTGTATAGCGGACATAAAAGAAGACCAAAAGTTTGCCTGCGATGACGTCCGCTACATTGTATAGCGGACGGGGCTTACAAAAAAAAATGAAATAAAGACTTTAGATTTGATTCGATGGCCTCTCATAGGTCCATTTTTTTAAAATTCCAGTATTCGGTGGAAAAATTATCCCTCCGAAAATTATTACAAATGTCATAACGTTGTACAAAAAATTAAAGGTCCACTGCAGCTTGTTCGTCCTCATCTTCGGCGTCACCTTCTTCCCCGTCTTGCAAACCCCCTGAACTTATCCCCAGTGCCTTGTAATGGTTCCGCTTGTCGTGGTCGGTCATTTTGTTGCACAATGCACACCTTCGCAGCTTTTTAGGTTGAGTTGCCGTTTCAATAGAGCTTTTCATCCGCGTAGATCTCTTGCGGCCTTTCGTTTGCGATATAATTGGATCCAACAAACGGATATCATTGTCGTCTTCCTCCCCCGGCTCGTCATCTTCTGATACCCCCGTCGTAGGCTCGGTGTCAATCGCATTGGTGACTGAAGCTGCTTCCAACTGGTCGACGATGGGCTCTTGCTGCTGAGCTACCTCGAGGAGATGTTTATAACCGACCATTGAAGCAGCAGCCTTTACGGACAAACGGGTGAAACTCGTCACCAGATGATTATACCGCAACGTCTCCAATTCTTCAAAGTCAGTATACGGGTGCTCCGGAAAGGCAATGGTACCGTGCAACCTGTTAGCACCTTTCGTCCACCGTGGCAAGACGTATTTATCGGGGATTATCCTGATATTCTTCTGGGTGAAAAAGCGCAGAATGTGTCTACACAGGATGCCATGGAACTCAAACTTCTTGCAAACACATGTCACCGAGTCCGTCAATGTGTCGTGGCTCACCGTATACATTCTGCGCAGCTTCTCAGGAACGAGGTCATTCACGAGCGAATAAACCTTGTACTCACGCGTAGACTTCTCTGCCACCTTGTTTATACAGTACCGTCCCGATTTCTGCAGCTCTACTTGGTATAGCAAGAAGATCTCCTTCGTATAGACTTTGGCACCGTTCAGCTCCAGCGGGGTCTCAAGCAACCTTCTCCTCTGTTTGTACGTGGTTGCAAAGTCTGCAGCCCTTTCTTTCACGAACAACGACGCAACCGCTTTCTGTGCGGATGTGACGAAACTCTTCAAATTGGTAGCTGTACCCACGTAACTATCGAACGTGGCATTCATAGATTCACTCCTGCCCGTCGTTTTCATGCCCGCAGAAAAATGCCTCCTCGTGTAAACGCCAATCCATTGCTCTTTGAGCTCGTACAAGTGCTGGAGCCACCCGTTGTCTTGCAATGAGTAATCCCAAACAAGTTTTTCCTACCTCTCCTCAAATTCCTCAATCGTTAACGACTTGCTAACGCACGTGTCAAAATCCTCTTTAAAGTCTGGAAACTTTGCGTACACGTGATGCAAACGTTCGGGGTATTTGTTGCTTATGTGCCAAGTGCACAAGTTGTGTCGAGTATCTGGGAAGACGGTGGCAATAGCCTTCTTCATTGCCAAATCTTGATCGGTGATGATAACGTTGGGTGCTTTGAAGTTCATGGCTTCCAGCCACACACTAAACAACCATTCAAAAGAACTCTCGCTCTCGTCCCTTAACAAGGCGAACCCGAACAGGATGGAGTGATAATGATGATTGACCCCCGTGAAAGGGGCAAACGATCACTTGTTGGTAGTATGTCGAAAGTCACGACATCCCCAAAATGCTTATAAGCAAGCCTCGAACGACCGTCGACCCAAAAAATTGTGCTAACTCGATGCTCGTCGTCAAGTTTATAATCGAAGGTAAACTGCGGGTCCTCCATCTGCATCCGCTTCAATAGGCTCATTGTGGCTTGAGCATCATTGAGGTCATACGCGGCTCGTCTATGGGTTCGGACCGCGTTGCGAACGTCTGTCGTGTTAAAGTTTAAATTTTGAATTCCCCCGGCCTGTTCAGCAAGAACATTAATCATGTCGGTAGGTCCTAGCCGCGCATCGCTCATTGTGTGAATAAGGCTCCTCGCGACCTTTCCCATCTTCTTGTGTTGATGCATCTGACTCACCTTAGAAGGGGTTACTAACGGGTGATTGTGTGCCAGTTCCAGGCTGGTAATAAGCCAATGATCTTGCTTGGCTTTATAGCTTACGAACATCTTGACCTGGCAATTCGTTCGCGCAAAGAAGTCCCGTCTTCTGCGCGAATATCCTATTTCGTCATCACTGTCCTCGTTGCCTACGCGTGTCTCATTTTGCACTGGGTTTCTGCCCCTATGGCACTCGTATAAGCGAGAGCATATCTTTCTCGTTATGTTGCTCGTTCTTGAAGTCTTTATTCTAATGCCAAACCACTACAAGAAAAGAAGGATTTAACGACGGACTTTTAGCGGCGGAATTTATTCCGTCGCTAAAAGCCATTACAACGACGGAATAAACCGTCGATGAAAAATCCGTCGGTAAAAATATTTAACGACGGTGTTTATTCCGTCGCTAAAAGTACCGTCGATAAATATTTTATAGGTTTTTTTAATTTTTGATGATTTTCAAAAACATAGAGGCGACGGAATAATGCCGTCGGTAAAAATACTCGTCGGTGAAAGCAGAGTTTTCCCGACAGATGTTTACTGACGGGTGTGTTCCGTCGGTAAAGGTCTAAAAAACACAGATCCCCTTCTGCTTTTCTTTCTCCCGTTTCTCTCTCTCTCTCTCTCTCTCTCTCTCTCTCTATTAAGTCTCATCGGCGATATTTCCTTCGACGCCACCTCCATTGCCATCCCCGGCAACCCACCCCCAGACGGAATATAGCCTGCCACCGCCACCGTCGCCGCTAGTGCCGCCGATCTTCAAAACCGAAGAACCGCCGCCGCCACTGCCGTCGATCTCTCTTGCGGTCTCTTGATTTTCAGGTAGGTTTTGCACCAGTTTTTCATATCCATTTGCCATTCACGAATTTACTTGTCATGTGTATGCTTGTTTAAACGAATTTACTTGTAATGTGTAATTTGCGGAGGCCACTCGGGATGCTTTGAGTCTTGTTCCCCTTAGTCTGAAATAGACATTCTAGATTTTCACATCGAAACATTTCTAAAGCTCGTAGACATGTCAACCTTTGGAAAACATTCGCCGGCAGAAATCTCTCTTGTGTTGTTAGACCCAAGCATCTGAGGCTGATTAGGTCTCCAAAATCCCTAGGCAACTCTTTTAGCTCCCAGCATCCCTCTAATTGTAGTGTTTGCAAACTCTGCAATTTGCAAAGGGATGTAGGAAGCGATTTGAGATTTCCATTCCAACTTGGGAAGAGGTATTTCAGATGCTTCAAACCCCCAATGGATCGTGGTAGGGTCTCGAATATGGAGTTCCTTAAATCTAGAATCCGCAAGCACTGAAATCTTGAAACGCACGTATCAACAAATGATTGGCTGCAACCCTGTGTAACGTCCCCTTCAACTGTAACGTCCTCTTCAACTCTAATCGTTCGCAAATTCTTTAGTTGAAGAAGAGAACTTGGAAAACCATTCCTTAACAGATCTCCATTATTAAAATACACGTGCTGAACTCCTAACTCCTAACTCTTAAACCCTAAACCCTAAACCCTAAACCCTAAACCCTAATTGAACCCTAATTGAACCCTAAATTGAATGCCCTAATCCAACCGAACCCTAAATTGAACTAATTGAACCCTAAATTGAATGCCTCAAATCAACCGAACCCTAAATTGAATCAATAGAGCCCCCTAATTGAACCCTAAATTGAAGTAATTGAACCCTAAATTGAAGTAATTGAACCCTAAATTGAATGCCCTAATTGAATCGAACCCTAAATTAAACTAATTGAACCCCTAATTAAACCCTAAATTGATTGCCCCAATCTAACCGAACCCTAATTGAACCCTAAATTGAATGCCCTAATCCAACCGAACCCTAAATTGAACTAATTGAACCCTAAATGGAATGCCTCAAATCAACCGAACCCTAAATTGAATCAATAGAACCCCCTAATTGAACCCTAAATTGAAGTAATTGAACCCTAAATTGAATGCCCTAATTGAATCGAATCCTAAATTAAACTAATTGAACCCCTAATTAAACCCTAAATTGATTGCCCCAATCTAACCGAACCCTAGTTGAACCCCAAATTGAATGCCCTAATCCAACCGAACCCTAAATTGAACTAATTGAACCCTAAATTTAATGCCTCAAATCAACTGAACCCTAAATTGAATCAATAGAACCCCCTAATTGAACCCTAAATTGAAGTAATTGAACCCTAAATTGAATGCCCTAATCGAACCGAACCCTAAATGAAACTAATTGAACCCTAAATTGAATGCCCTAATACAATCGAACCCTAAATTGAAATAATTCAAGCGCATCAGATATGTGAATTTTGAACATTTTTTTCCCATTTGAACATTGATCATTTGTTTGATAATTTTAGGTTGTTAATTGTGCGTTTTAGAATTGTGATTATTGATCGATGATTTTAGGTTATTAGCTGTGCATTTGAAGTAATTGCGATTATTAATTGATGATTTTAGATTGTTAATTGATGATTTTAGATTGTTAATTGTGCATTGAGTATTTGAGATTATTGACGGAGGATGGGACCCAATTGGATTGAATGTGTAATTTTTATTGCATTGAGAATTGAGAATTGAGAATTGAGAATTGAGAATTGAGAATTGAGATTGTTGACGGAGGATGGGACCCAATTGGATTGAGATACCTGTTAGTTAGCGCAGACACGGACACCACGTCTGATCGACGGTGTCCGACATTTAAAAAACAAATTAACGTATGCCGATGTGTCTAGAGGTGCGTGTCGATGGGCGTCGGACACGTGTCCGGAGGCGTCGGACACGTGTCCAAAGGCGTCGGACACGTGTCGGTATGTGTCGGACACGTGTCCGGAGGTGTCAGACACGTATCGAACACCATATCGACACCCTATATGAGGTGTCAGAATTGAGATTGTTGACGGAGGATGGGACCCAATTGGATTGAGATACCTGTTAGTTAGCGCAGACACGGACACCACGTCTGATCGACGGTGTCCGACATTTAGAAAACAAATTAACGTATGCCGATGTGTCTGGAGGTGCGTGTCGGTGGGCGTCGGACACGTGTCCGGAGGCGTCGGACACGTGTCCGGAGGCGTCGGACACGTGTCCAAAGGCATCGGACACGTGTCGGACACGTGTCCGGAGGTGTCAAACACTTATCGGACACCATATCGACACCCTATATGAGGTGTCGGAATTGAGGTTGTTGACGGAGGATGAGACCCAATTGAATTGAGATACATGTTAGTTAGCGCAGACACGGACACCACGTTTGATCGACGGTGTCCAGCATTTAAAAAACAAATTAACGTATGCCGATGTGTCTGGAGGTGCGCGTCGGGGGGCGTCGCACACGTGTCCAGAGGCGTCGGACACATGTCGGTATGTGTCGGACACGTGTCCGGATGTGTCAGACACGTATCGAACACCATATCGACACCCTATATGAGGTGTCGGAGTTGAGTTTGTGGAATGTGCAAAAAAATTAGGTTAGTTAGGTTAATGCGACATTTTTAGCATGCACCCCCTGGAATCTAATCGTGGCTCCAGCGCTGGCTATAATTAGCCCTAATTAGTCCTGATTAACAATATTTTAGTAAATCAATTAACCCTAATTAGCTCTAACGAGCCTAATTAGTTTTAATTAACCCTAAGAACCTGATGAAATTCAAATTAGCTGTAATTACCCCAAATTAGCCCAAATGAACCCAATTATGCGCATATTGATTGTAGTTAGCCTAATTAGTCGTAATTTGCACTAACAAACCTAATTACGCCTAATTAGCGCTAGTTAGGACTAATCAACACTACTCGGCACCATCAAAACCCTAATTAGGACTAAATAACCCTAATTAGTCCTAATCAACCCTAATTAGCTATAATTATTCGAAACTAGCCCTCATTAACATTAATTAGCTCTAACATAACCCAATTAAGCCTAAATAGCCCTAATTAGGACTAATCATCACTACTCGGCACAATTAAATAATTAGTCATAATCAACCCTAATTAGCTATAATTATCCGAAACTAGCCCTCATTAACATTAATTAGCCCTAACATAACCCAATTAAGCCTAATTAGGACTAATCAGCACTACTCGGCACAATTAAACCCTAATTAGGAGTACATAACTCTAATTAGTCCTAATCAACCCTAGTCAGCTATAATCATCCGAAACTATCCCTCATTAACATTAATTAGCCCTAACATAACCCAATTAAGCCTAATTAGCCCTAATTAGGTCTAATCATCACTATTCGGCACAATTAAACCCTAATTAGGACTACATAACTCTAATTAGTCCTAATCAACCCTAGTCAGCTATAATCATCCGAAACTATCCCTCATTAACATTAATTAGCCCTAACATAACCCAATTAAGCCCAAGTAGCCCTAATTAGGACTAATCATCACTCACTACAAGAAAACAGGCTTTTAGCGACGGGGAAATCCGTCGCTAAAAGCCCAAATTCCGTCGCTAAAAGAATTAGCGACGGATTCACCGTCGCTAAAAATCTCTCGTATAAAAGCCCGTCACTAATAGTTTAGCGACGGAATTTTTACATCCGTCGCTAAATATGTGCTTTTTACCGACGAATTTATTTTTCATTAGCGACGGATATTCCGTCGCTAATTATATTTTTAGAATTTTATTTTATTTTATTTGTTGTCCAATTAGCGACGGATTAAATATTTAGCGACGGAATATTCCGTCGCTAAAAAGCTTATTTAGCGACGGAATATTCCGTCTCTAAATATTTAATTGAAAGGAATACTTTAGCGACGGAATAAATCCGTCGCCAAAAGTCAATTTTTTTTTTGAATTTTTTTTATTTTTCAATTACCTAAACATGTACAGAAATACAATTCTCAACAACGCGCAGTAAGCGAAATACAGAAAGAAATATATATAATCAATTATAAAAAATATTTATTAAAAAAGAAACTCATAAATGTAAAAGCCGGGAACCGGAAATAGCCGGTTAAGAGAGGGGAGAAAAATACAACCCGGGCGCGGGGGGGGGGGGGGGGGGGAAGCGAGGAACGGGCACGGAAGGGGCTCATCAGGGGTTCCCGAGTCCCGGATCTGGATCCTGCTGCACCGGGGCCGGGGCGGCTGCTCCAGCAGTGCCCAGCTCCCCCATCATCCGTCGCACCACTGTAGCAATGTGCTGGATCTCCTCGTCGTCCAACTGAGGCCGAGGAGCCGGTGTCTGTGGAGGGGCAGCAGGGGGTGAGGACGCTCCTATCACGGCACGAGGAGTCGTGCTAGGCAGGCCGCGTATGCGGCCTTTCGGCCGATTCACGACCTCCGGCGTATCCAGCCATCGCTTCAACCCCCCAGTACTCGCAGCCGTACTAGTGGACGCTGATGGCTGTCCGGACTGCTGCTCGGACCCCCTTAGCTGTTCATACGAGGCCTGCAAAAATAGTGGTTTAACGATATGTTAGGGCATTAATTAACGAAACAGACATTGAGGATAGAAAGAAAAAACATTAACTTAAATAAATTGACTCACATCGATCCGCCGGGCAATATCTGAAATATAGTCGCCCGCCTGGTGCGTCTCGTCCTTGTCCTTCTTCCGCACGTGCGTCTGAGTATAGGTCAGAGCTATGACCTCATCCTCCTCTAGATCCGGGTGCTCGACCGCGTTCATGTGTCGGACGATGTCGTGTGGCACCGACCGCCCCGTGTGCGTCGGATCTCTGTTCTCAGCCCCACTCTTACTCTTGGCGTCCCAACCTGGATCCGCAGCCCACCGATCTATCATCTCCCCCCATACACGGTGAGATATCCAATGTGGGGGATATTTCGTCATGTCCGTCATCGGGGCACCCGCGGGCAGCGCCTTCTTCGCCCGGTCCCGTGCATCGTGGAGCCATCGGCGGTAATTCTTGCCGATGTAGGCAAAGAAAGCCTGCTGCCCCAGTCCCTGCTGCTCAGGCGTATCAAACGTGAACCCCTCCTGTAATGCATTCAATAACACAAATTAACAACATAAAACAAACTGTAATTTAACATTTACTAACGCTGAAAAAAATACTTCACCGTACCAGCCACTCCTCCCATAGGGCCTCCCTCGCAGCGGCATCCCACTCCTTCCAGTACAGGCGTGGCTCGAAGAATCGGCCCTTCACAAGAACGCCGATCTTCGTCCTCGCCATATTCTCCAGGATCCTGCCAAAGAAGTAATTAAATTAATTAATACAGTTCAAATATAAATTAACACCCAAAAATTTTAAACATAAGGCATGAGGTGATATTTTTAGTACTTACAGGCCCTCCTGCGTGAGCGTAACTCTCTGTTTACGCTGGGGGTCGATGCGTACCCCGCGTGTCGGACCACGGCCTCGTCGAGATCCTACAAAACACAGACATTAATACAGTTCAAATATAAGGCTAGCGAAAATGTACGAAACACCGTTATCAACTATACCTGAGGTAGAACCCACGGAAGATGGAGACGGCTGGGGCTGGGGCGACGGTAAAGGCGACGGCTGGGGCTGGGCCCCCGATGGCTGTCAGCGATCACTCTGTGCCTCGTCACCAGTAGGCAATGACGAGGTGGGACTCACCGGGGAGGAAGCAGCTCGGCGTCCAGCCCGGCCACGAATAGCCCGTATCCTATCCATATCTGACTTCATATAGATTATATACAAAGACATTAACACGTGAAAAACAATAATTTAGGCATAAATCATCATCGGCACTATATATATATATATATGAACGGATGTGCAAAAACACATCAATAAACACCAAGTTCTAAAATGTTACTACATTTTTCCCGTGATGTTACAACATTACAAGTCAATCATTTTCAGTTTGCGAATCATCTTCATCATTATCCTCGTCGCCCTCTTCTTCGTGGGACTCGTCGTCCTCTTCATCTTCTAATTCATCCTCTTCATCAGTAGACTCGGTCACATCATCTCCAACACTTTCAACATCTTCCGCGTCATCATCTACGACTTCTTCTCCCACAAGAAGTGTTGTTGGAAGAGGAAGATCGTCCTCCTCGTTGTTGACCTCAACAGGGAACAAGACACGTGGTTGGTCGGCTTGAAAGGAGTCTAGCTCACTGTCATATGTCACGGGCAATTTCTTGGACTTGATAGTTGTATACCAATGAGATTTGGGATTGGCGACGTCCTCCGCGTAAAAGACTTGTACAGCTTGACTAGCAAACACAAAGGGCTCGTCTGATGCAAGTCTTGACTTGACATTGACATCTACAATCCCTTGAGAGCTAACACGGATTCCTCTGCTGCATGTGACATCGAACCACGTACACTTGAACATTACCAGGCGGTTTTGGGAACCCAGATATGTTAGCTCAACAATCTCATCTAGCTCTCCGTAAAAATCCATGCAATTCTCGGCATAACAATTAGGTTTTCCAAACTGTCCAAACTAGACATCCAAAGGCTCATTACAAGGCATTACTTTGTAATGAGTACCTTTGAACGGGAACTAAGGGTTTCTATGCATGCATGTGTTCAGAAATTGATAAGATATGCAAGAATCTTTCCGAAATATCAAAACTGCAGAATGATCGTTGCATATGTTATCAATTCCACATTAAATAGAACTCGTTGACAACGAGTTGAACCATTTTCGTTGCCAATGGACTTCTCAAAACAACAATTAATATAAAGAAGGCAGGGTTTGTAAACAACGAGTAATTGAACCATCTCTGGGCAACATGGAGTAATTATGGGATGTACAAGGGCTAATTAGGGCTAACTGGGTTATTAGGGTTAATTACGATTATTAATTATAGCTGATTAGAGTTGATTAGGACTAATTAGGATTATTTAGTCCTAATTAGGGTTTAATTGTGCCGAGTAGTGATGATTAGTCCTAATTAGGGCTAATTGGGCTTAATTGGGTTATGTTAGGACTAATTAATGTTAATGAGGGATAGTTTCGGATGATTATAGCTGACTAGGGTTGATTAGGACTAATTAGAGTTATGTAGTCCTAATTAGGGTTTAATTGTGCCGAGTAGTGCTGATTAGTCCTAATTAGGGCTAATTAGGCTTAATTGGGTTATGTTATGGCTAATTAATGTTAATGAGGGCTAGTTTCGGATAATTATAGCTAATTAGGGTTTAATTGTGCCGAGTAGTGATGATTAGTCCTAATTAGGGCTAATTAGGCTTAATTGGGTTATGTTAGAGCTAATTAATGTTAATGAGGGCTAGTTTCGAATAATTATAGCTAATTAGGGTTGATTAGGACTAATTAGGGTTATTTAGTCCTAATTAGGGTTTTGATGGTGCCGAGTAGTGTTGATTAGTCCTAACTAGCGCTAATTAGGCGTAATTGGGTTATGTTAGTGCAAATTATGACTAATTAGGCTAACTACAATCAATATGCGCATAATTGGGTTCATTTGGGCTAATTTGAGGTAATTACAGCTAATTTGAATTTCATCAGGTTCTTAGGGTTAATTAAAACTAATTAGGCTCGTTAGAGCTAATTAGGGTTAATTGATTTACTAAAATATTGTTAATCAGGACTAATTAGGGCTAATTATAGCCAGCGCTGGAGCCACGATTAGATTCCAGGGGGTGCATGCTAAAAATGTCGCATTAACCTAACTAACCTAAATTTAATGCACATTCAACAACCTCAATTCCGACACCTCATATAGGGTGTCGATATGGTGTCCGATACGTGTCTGACACCTCCGGACACGTGTCCGACACCTCCGGACACGTGTCCGACACATACCGACACGTGTCCGACGCCTCTGGACACGTGTCCGACGCCCACCGACACGCACCTCCAGACACATCGGCATACGTTAATTTGTTTTGTAAATGTCGGACACCGTCGATCAGACGTGGTGTCCGTGTCTGCGCTAACTAACAGGTATCTCAATCCAATTGGGTCCCATCCTCCGTCAACAATCTCAATTCTCAATTCTCAAATGCTCAATGCAATAAAAATTAACAAAAATCACACATTCAATCCAATTGGGTCCCATCCTCCGTCAATAATCTCAATATCTCAAATGCTCAATGCAGAATTAACAATCTAAAATCCTCAATTCATAATCGCAATTACTTCAAAGACACAGCGAAGAGTGTAAAATCGTCGATCAATAATCACAATTATAAAGCGCACAATTAACAACCTAAAATTATCAAACAAATGATCAATGTTCAAATGGGAAAAAAATGTTCAAAATTCACATATCCGATGCGCTTGAATTATTTCAATTTAGGGTTCGATTGTATTAGGGCATTCAATTTAGGGTTCAATTAGTTTCATTTAGGGATCGGTGAGATTAGGGCATTCAATTTAGGGTTCAATTACTTCAATTTAGGGTTCAATTAGGGGGTTCTATTGATTCAATTTAGGGTTCAGTTGATTTGAGGCATTAAATTTAGGATTCAATTAGTTCAATTTAGGGTTCGGTTCAATTAGGGGGTTCTATTGATTCAATTTAGGGTTCAGTTGATTTGACGGATTAAATTTAGGGTTCAATTAGTTCAATTTAGGGTTCGGTTGGATTAGGGCATTCAATTTGGGGTTCAATTAGGGTTCGGTTAGATTGGGGCAATCAATTTAGGGTTTAATTAGGGGTTCAATTAGTTTAATTTAGGATTCGATTCAATTAGGGCATTCAATTTAGGGTTCAATTACTTCAATTTAGGGTTCAATTAGGGGGTTCTATTGATTCAATTTAGGGTTCGGTTGATTTGAGGCATTCAATTTAGGGTTCAATTAGTTCGATTTAGGGTTCGGTTGGATTAGGGCATTCAATTTGGGGTTCAATTAGGGTTCGGTTGGATTGGGGTTTAGGGTTTAGGGTTTAGGGTTCGCATCTATGATAACCTACCCGAAACAATCCTTGTTTTAACCTAAATGGAATAGTTCAAAGATTAGAATGTAGCGTACAATATTGTATTATAACTCACTATTAACTCACGCACAGTCCCAGAACGACCCCCTCACTAGATGCGTAAAATTACCAAATTGTCCTTGGGGTTTTCGGCACCAGAAAAATCCCAAAATATCTGAAAATACTATTTTAAGTATCCTGAAGTCATTTTTGGGCTAAAAAGTATTTTTAAAAAAAATTGCCCGTAAATCTCGAACTAGTGTCCAGACCGAGCGCTAAAAGGTCAGTTTCGAAAAAACTACCTATTGGCCTCAGAATGGCACGAAATTTTAGAATATGAATCATATTAGTAAAATAAGATTTTCAGATTAAAATAACTTAGTTTACTAGGTTAAATAATTTGTTAACTTTGATTAATCGATGCCATAATTTAGCACCCCTTACGGACACCGAAAATTCTCAAAACATTCCGGAGCCTACATCTCGTAAAACTATTGGGGGTTATAGTTTTGCACTTTGTCCAATTCTGATCCTAGATATTTATAAAAAATCATTGAAAACTGCCTAATTTAATTTTAACCTTTAGTGACCATTACCTTTACTATTCAGATTAAGCACACCTAGTATTTCACCTAAATGCACACACATCTCCTTCTACCTTCAGCCGAGATGTTCATCCCACACCCACTTTACAACCACACATTACCTCACTTCCAACCCACTTTAAATCATAGAAACCTCATTACACCATTCTAACTCACTACAATTAACATACACTTAAACACTCAATTTAACACATTTACACACCTATAATACACACACCATCAAGAACACACACACACACAGTCACGAACACACACTACACCTACAAAACACGCACTTAACTCCTCGAAAGCCACTTACATGTTAATAAAAACCAAAGAGAAATTAATGACAGGACACGGGAAGCAAACCAGAAGACCTTCACAGGCAGTGGTGGCGGCGCGACAGTGGTGGCAGCGCGGCAGTGGTGGCGGCGCGACAATGGTGGCAGATCGGCAGTGGTGGCGGCGCGACAGTGGTGGCGGCGGTCCTTCGGTTTTAAAGATGGGCTGCAGTGGCGGTGGCAGGCTCTATCGCCGGTGAGAGAGAGAGAGAAGAGAGAGAGAGAGAGCAACGGGAGAAAGAAAGAGAGAGAGAAAAGAGAGAAAGAAAAGAAAGGGGGATCTGATATTTTTAAGTCCTTTACCGACGGAACACACCCGTCGGTTAAAGTCCGTCGGGAAAACCCTACTTTCACCGACGGGTGTTTTTACCGACGGAATTATTCCGTCGTTAAATAGTTTTACCGACGGACTTTTACCGACGGTTATTTCCGTCTCTGAAATGACTTTTAGCGACGGAATTTAGTCCGTCGCTAAAAGTCCGTCGCTAATTCCCTCTTTTCTTGTAGTGACTACTCGGCACAATTAAACCCTAATTAGGACTAAATAACCCTAATTAGTCCTAATCAACCCTAATCAGCTATAATTAATAATCGTAATTAACCTTAATAACCCAGTTAGCCCTAATTAGCCCTTGTACATCCCATAATTACTCCATGTTGCCCAGAGATGGTTCAATTACTCGTTGTTTACAAACCCTGCCTTCTTTATATTAATTGTTGTTTTGAGAAGTCCATTGGCAACGAGATGGTTCAACTCGTTGCCAACGAGTTCTATTTAATGTGGAATTGATAACATATGCAACGATCATTCTGCAGTTTTGATATTTCGGAAAGATTCTTGCATATCTTATCAATTTCTGAACACATGCATGCATAGAAACCCTTAGTTCCCGTTCAAAGGTACTCATTACAAAGTAATGCCTTGTAATGAGCCTTTGGATGTCCAGTTTGGACAGTTTGGAAAAGCTAATTGTTTATAAAACAGTATTTTGACTCATGCTTTATGTTCTATGTCGTGGATATTTGGTACACGTTCTCGTGTGTTTCTCCGGGTGCATACAGATCTGGTGTTCTAACATCCGTCAAACCTTCCTGAGCAAGGTTAGATGAATGTTAGAACACCTAATCGATGTGGTGTACTTGGAGAAATGCGGGGAGGTTTTGCCGAATTTTCCACAGACATCGGACTAAGCATGAGTTATTCACTGTTTTATAAACATGTGCTTTTCTGAATGGGATAGGACCACTACCTGTTCAAGAGTGGAGGGGAAATATGTAGACATGTTGTAACATTCATGCATTGATATTTACATCGGCAATGCCTAATCACTGGTCATTATTGAAGGTGGTATACAGTACGATAATTCAGTCGTCATGTCAGTCGATCGAAGTTGGATGAAAAGGAAGAATGCTGAAGATTTTGAGTGTCGCGTTGACGAATTTCTCGACTTCGCTTATGCGCATCCTGCACATGTTGACCTTGATAAGATAAGGTGTCCGTGCGGTAGATGTGAGTTGTTGCACTGGAGAAAAAGAATTGAAGTAAAATGGCATCTTCGTCGGTACGGTTTTATGGGTGGATACACAAGGTGGACGCAGCACGGGGAAACGATAGTATTGTCGTCCAACCTGGCTAGTCAAACTGAAGTTAGGGAGGAGGCACGATATGATTTCCGAGATATGATTATGGATGCTGGGCATGCTAATGTTGACTGGGGTAACGACAGTCCACAACCGCCGAACGAGGGGGCTCATCAGTTTTATGAGTTGTTGAGAGCTGCGGAAGAGCCGCTGTGGGATGGAGCTCCGAAACACACACGGCTGTCTGCGGTTAGTAGGTTATTACAGTTGAAATCAGACCACGGGCTGAGTGAGAAAGGTTTTAACGAGTTTGTTACCTTCATCAAAGAAATACTGCCCGAAAGTGAAAAGCTACCGCCGTCGTACTATGACGCGAAGAAGATGATGAGGAAACTTGGGTTGAGCTATGACCGGATAGATGCGTGCAATAACGATTGTGTATTATTCTGGAAAGAGAATAAGGATTTGTCATTATGTCCAGTATGTGATCATTCGAGGTACAAACCGGACAAAGGGAAGAAGAAAAACATTGCATGGAAGATATTGCGATATTTCCCGGTCACACCACGGCTTCAGAGAATGTACTACTCCTCCAGTACGGCTGAACATATGAGGGCTCACCGTGAGACTCGCAGCAACGATGCCGATGTGCTGACACACCCAGCTGATGGAGAGGCGTGGAAGGAGTTTGACCGCAGGCATCCAGTCTTTGCTCAGGAAGTTCGGAATGTTAGACTTGGTCTGGCAACCGATGGGTTCAACCCTTTCGGTCAGTCTACCACGCCTTACTCCTGTTGGCCTGTTATTATTGTCCCTTACAACCTTCCACCAGGCATGTGCATGAAGAAGCCGTATATGTTCTTGTCGTTGCTTATTCCGGGGCCGAAGAGTCCCGGTAAGGACATAGATGTGTATTTAAGGCCGTTGATTGATGAGTTAAAACAATTATGGAATCATGGAGTCGAAACATATGATGCATCCCTTAAACAAAATTTTCAGATGAGGGCTGCTTTGATGTGGACTATACATGATTTCCCCGCATTGGGAATGACGTGTGGCTGGAGCACACATGGGAAGCTAGCATGCCCTGCTTGTATGGGCGTGAACCCCGGTCATACGTTAAAGCACGGCGGAAAGGCCTCGTGGTTCGGATGTCACCGTAAGCTTTTGCCACCGGGCCATCAGTTTCGTAGGCAGAAGGATAAATTTGACGGGACAATCGAGCGTGAGGTTGTCACGCTGGACTACCCATCTGGTGAAGAAGTACTCTCACACCTGGAGGCACTTGATACTGACATACCACACGGTAAGGGTGTGCCGGATCAGAAGATTGCAGGGTTCGGGAAAGAGCACAACTGGAGAAAATTTTGTATCTTCTGGGAGTTAGCCTACTGGAGGACGCTCGTTATCCGAAACAACATGGATGTGATGCATATTGAGAAGAACGTTTTTGATAATGTGTTCAACACAGTGATGAATTTCAAGGGCAAATCGAAAGATCACCTTAAAGCGAGAAGGGATCTACAACAGTTGGGTGTACGCCGTGAATTGCATCCTCGGACAGTCAGTGGGAGGACCATACTTCCGAAAGCACCTTACTGTCTAGACAAGAAACAAGTGGAGAAGGTCTGTCAGTGGGTTAAGAATTTGAAGCTTCCGGATGGGTTTGCGTCCAACATATCTCGTTGTTGCAATGTATCGGAATGCAAGTTCCAAGGGATGAAGAGTCACGACTGCCACGTATTCATGGAGAGATTCATTCCTATTGCCTTCCGGGGACTGTTGCCACGGGTTGTTTGCGAGACTTTGACTGAATTATCTCATTTCTTTCGAGATATATGCTCTTCTACGATCCGGGTGAGTAACATGGAAGTGCTTGAGAAGAACATTGTGGTGACGATTTGCAAGCTGGAGAAAATCTTCCCACCTTCGTTCTTTGATTCAATGGAGCATCTGCCTGTTCACTTGGCATATGAAGCTAAGATGGGTGGACCCGTGCAATATCGGTGGATGTATCCCTTCGAGAGGTAATCCTTAAATTGTTACAGTTGTTCGTTTACACTTAATGCGACATCTGTTATCATTGATATTCCACCTAACTCGATTCCCTAAACTTCTAGGTTCATGTTCCATTTAAAGAAAAAAGTCCGTAATAAGGCTCGGGTTGAGGGCTCAATTGCGGAGGCTTACGTAATGGAAGAACTTGTAAACTTTTGTAGTCAATATTTCGGTTCGGATGTTGGTACAAGGTTAAATCAACTAGGCCGAAATGATCCCGGAGCAAGCACAAATTTGGAAGGGCAATTGTCAATATTCAAGCAGTCAGGTAGTCCGTTCGGCCGAACGTATACTCGATGGCTAACAGATGAAGAGTACAGTGCTGCAACAATATATGCCCTTCTAAATTGCGATGAAGTTTCGGCATTCGTTGAGTAAGTTAAAGTCTTAATTCACTTACATTGCTGTACATAATTGAAAGTGTGTGTTAAGCGAGTTAAATGCATATTGGTTTGCAGTGAGTTCGATGCGGAATCTTTAATCACTGATCCCGCTGGACTTGAATCTCATCGGAAATCACAATTTGTACAGTGGTTCAAAATCCGTGTAAGATTATTTAACGAAATTATATTATGTGTTATATACAGTTCTGTGGCCAATTAGTATACTGATTTATCCTTAATTTTTACCGTCATCTACAATAGGTTCAGTCAATGGATAGACCAGTGGCCTCCTGCTTGAAATTACTAGCCGAAGGCCCTAACAAACAAACATCCTGTTACGGAGGCTATATCATCAACGGGTTTAGGTTTAACGTAAAAGATGATGACCGAACAAAACAAACCCAAAACAGTGGAGTCTTGGTCAACGGCGACTGTTATGCCGAGAATTGCATGGATTTTTACGGAGAGCTAGATGAGATTGTTGAGCTAACATATCTGGGTTCCCAAAACCGCCTGGTAATGTTCAAGTGTACGTGGTTCGATGTCACATGCAGTAGAGGAATCCGTGTTAGCTCTCAAGGGATTGTAGATGTCAATGTCAAGTCAAGACTTGCATCAGACGAGCCCTTTGTGTTTGCTAGTCAAGCTGTACAAGTCTTTTACGCGGAGGACGTCGCCAATCCCAAATCTCATTGGTATACAACTATCAAGTCCAAGAAATTGCCCGTGACATATGACAGTGAGCTAGACTCCTTTCAAGCCGACCAACCACGTGTCTTGTTCCCTGTTGAGGTCAACAACGAGGAGGACGATCTTCCTCTTCCAACAACACTTCTTGTGGGAGAAGAAGTCGTAGATGATGACGCGGAAGATGTTGAAAGTGTTGGAGATGATGTGACCGAGTCTACTGATGAAGAGGATGAATTAGAAGATGAAGAGGACGACGAGTCCCACGAAGAAGAGGGCGACGAGGATAGTGATGAAGATGATTCGCAAACTGAAAATGATTGACTTGTAATGTTGTAACATCACGGGAAAAATGTAGTAACATTTTAGAACTTGGTGTTTATTGATGTGTTTTTGCACATCCGTTCATATATATATATAGTGCCGATGATGATTTATGCCTAAATTATTGTTTTTCACGTGTTAATGTCTTTGTATATAATCTATATGAAGTCAGATATGGATAGGATACGGGCTATTCGTGGCCGGGCTGGACGCCGAGCTGCTTCCTCCCCGGTTAGTCCCACCTCGTCATTGCCTACTGATGACGAGGCACAGAGTGATCGCAGACAGCCATCGGGGGCCCAGCCCCAGCCGTCGCCGTCAGCCCCAGCCATCGCCGTCGACCCAGCCCCAGCCGTCGCCGTCACCGTCGTCCCAACCATCGCCGTCGACCCCGCCCCAGCCGTCGTCGTCACTATCGCCCCAGCCATCGCCGTCGACCCAGCCCCAGCTCGAGCCGTCGCCCCAGCCCGACGCAGATTCATCCCACCCGCGCGTGCATTCTCCATCTTCCGTGGGTTCTACCTCAGGTATAGTTGATAACGGTGTTTCGTACATTTTCGCTAGCCTTATATTTGAACTGTATTAATGTCTGTGTTTTGTAGGATCTCGACGAGGCCGTGGTCCGACACGCGGGGTACGCATCGACCCCCAGCGTAAACAGAGAGTTACGCTCACGCAGGAGGGCCTGTAAGTACTAAAAATATCACCTCATGCCTTATGTTTAAAATTTTTGGGTGTTAATTTATATTTGAACTGTATTAATTAATTTAATTACTTCTTTGGCAGGATCCTGGAGAATATGGCGAGGACGAAGATCGGCGTTCTTGTGAAGGGCCGATTCTTCGAGCCACGCCTGTACTGGAAGGACTGGGATGCCGCTGCGAGGGAGGCCCTATGGGAGGAGTGGCTGGTACGGTGAAGTATTTTTTTCAGCGTTAGTAAATGTTAAATTACAGTTTGTTTTATGTTGTTAATTTGTGTTATTGAATGCATTACAGGAGGGGTTCACGTTTGACACGCCTGAGCAGCAGGTACTGGGGCAGCAGGCTTTCTTTGCCTACATCGGCAAGAATTACCGCCGATGGCTCCACGATGCACGGGACCGGGCGAAGAAGGCGCTGCCCGCGGGTGCCCCGATGACGGACATGACGAAATATCCCCCACATTGGATATCTCACCGTGTATGGGGGGAGATGATAGATCGGTGGGCTGCGGATCCAGGTTGGGACGCCAAGAGTAAGAGCGGGGCTGAGAACAGACAGAACAGAGATCCGACGCACACGGGGGGGTCGGTGCCACACGACATCGTCCGACACATGAACGCGGTCGAGCACCCGGATCTAGAGGAGGATGAGGTCATAGCTCTGACCTATACTCAGACGCACGTGCGGAAGAAGGACAAGGACGAGACGCACCAGGCGGGCGACTATATTTCAGATATTGCCCGGCGGATCGATGTGAGTCAATTTATTTAAGTTAATGTTTTTTCTTTCTATCCTCAATGTCTGTTTCGTTAATTAATGCCCTAACATATCGTTAAACCACTATTTTTGCAGGCCTCGTATGAACAGCTAAGGGGGTCCGAGCAGCAGTCCGGACAGCCATCAGCGTCCACTAGTACGGCTGCGAGTACTGGGGGGTTGAAGCGATGGCTGGATACGCCGGAGGTCGTGAATCGGCCGAAAGGCCGCATACGCGGCCTGCCTAGCACGACTCCTCGTGCCGTGATAGGAGCGTCCTCACCCCCTGCTGCCCCTCCACAGACACCGGCTCCTCGGCCTCAGTTGGACGACGAGGAGATCCAGCGCATTGCTACAGTGGTGTGCCGGATGATGAGGGAGCAGGGCACTGCTGGACCAGCCGCCCCGGCCCCGGATCAGCAGGATCCAGATCCGGGACTCGGGAACCCCTGATGAGCCCCTTCCCGTGCCCGTTCCTAGCTCCCCCCCCCGCGCCCGGCTTGTACTCTTCTCCCCTCTCCTAATCGGCTATCTCCGGTTCCCGGCTTGTACATGTATGAGTTTCTTTTATAATAAATATTTTTTATAATTGATTATATATATTTCTTTCTGTATTGATTATTGTGCGTTGTTGTTGAGAATTGAAAATTGTATTTCTGTACTGGTCTAGGTAATTGAAAAATTAAAAAAAAATTGACTTTTGGCGACGGATTGCTTCCGTCGCTAAAGTACTCCTTTCAATCAGTTATTTAGCGATGGAATATTACGTCGCTAAAATATTTAATCCGTCGCTAATTGGACAACACAGCCAATAAATTATAATTCTTGAAGTATAATTAGAGACGGAACATCCGTCGCTAATGAAAAATAAGTTCGTCGGTAAAAAGCACATATTTAGCGACGGATTTAAAAATTCCGTCGCTAAACTATTAGTGACGGGCTTTTATACGAGGGATATTTAGCGACGGTGAATCCGTCGCTAATTCTTTTAGCGACGGATTTTGGGCTTTTAGCGACGGAATTCCCCATCGCTGAAAGCATGTTTTCTTGTAGTGAATCCAACCCTCAATGAATACGCTCGGAAACATTCTCCAGCTTCCTCCAATGTTCGAAAGGTTCGTCCTAGATACGGATCACTAGCATCTACGGGGGTGTTGGAGCTCGACACGAAATCAGACATTGTGAAACAGCTCTCTATATGTAGAAATATAGACTACGCTTAACAATCAAATGACATTTTCAACTGAAAATATTACCTTAAAATTATCTTGACGAATAGACAAATTTAAGATGACAAATATACCATACACATAATATCAAAAGTCTCCCATTTTGCTAATTATAGATTTATTGAACATAACAAATTAAAATTACTAAGAGTGTTAGACAAATTCATCATGCCAAAATACAACAAACGTATCTCAAAAAATTCGAAAGGCAATAGGATTGATGTGCCGAAGTTAGCGCCCCTCAAAAAAATCAAAATTAACTACAATAAACTTCTTTAAAGTTAACAAATTAATTTCTAGAACATCATCAAAAATCTATATGTTTTTGCCCAAAAAAAAATATATACTTTATCAGTCAATCCACCCAGAAAATATTTGAGATCAGAAACTTACCTTGCTTGAGTGGGCAAGATTGAAGCAAGTTTTACTCGAAGCTTGAGGGGAGCCGAAAATAGAAGCAAGTGAATCCGAACGAGAAGAAAATTTTGCGGAAAGAGCTGAGAATCAGGAACTTTGGGGTATACGGGAAGCGCATGTCCGCGATACTGTATAGCGGAAATTATTCCCGACACTCTGACACGTGCAGAAATAAAGTCCCTGAAAGTCAGGATCTGACAGGACCTGACAGCTGTCAGGTCCGCTACACTGTATAGCGGATACCTTTTTTGCTGTCTCGTGTCAGGAAGGTGTCAGCCTAGGGACGTCCGCTACACAGTATCGCGGACGTCTTTTTGCTGTCTCCCATCAGGACTTTAATGTCCTCCGCCATACAGTGTAGCGGACAGTGGCGGAGGGCAAAAAGGTAAAAAAAACCGTCCGCCATACTGTATGGCGGACGACTGACAGCTTTTGAAAAAGGCGCGATCTGGACCGTCCATCTTTCGGGATGGACGGTCAGATCGCGTTTGCAACTTCTCCTATTTTGCCCACGCTCTTAACGGATCAGCTCCCTATATATATATATATATATATATATATATATATATATATATATATATATATATATATATATATATATATGAGTGAACCAGAGTGAGTATGTAAATTAATGCATGGGTGTTAAGCAAATAAAAAGGAGACCCACTGCCGTGAGGCAGTGGGTGTGGAAGGTGTGTGCTATATATAATGTGTGTTGTGTTTTATATATATGATGTGTGTGTGTGTGTGTGTGTGTGTGTGAATGGATGAGTAGGTTTGTGAGATGTGTGAGGGGCAGCTATGGCTGTCTGTGTGTGTGTGTGTGTGTTCGTGGTTCAAGGGGTAGTGCGTAGATGAATTAGGTGTTAAAGTATGTATGTAATGTGTTTATGTGAGTTTAGCTTATGTTTATGTTTTCAGAGTGTGTTTTAGGTGTGTAGCAATTTGAGTTGGGTAAGGAAATCTGCTTGGGTGCTTTGGCAGCAGTGGAGAAGAGAGGTGTGTGTTATTAGGTGTATTAGTATGTGCAATTCATGAATAGTACTCATAAAGTTAAATCCAAGCTAGCAGCCCATGTTGGGATTTTTAAAAGTCATTTAGCGACTGATTTAGGAAAAGTGTAAAGAAGATAACCATGTTATTTTTATGAGATCTACCTTCTAAAACATTTTGAGATTTTCCGGTGATCATGAAGAGTGCTAAATAATTTATTAATAAGGAGAAGTTCCCAATTTAATTAAGGCATGAAATCAGACCATTCTTATCCAAAAGTTTTAGGGGAATCTTATATTATGGAAAAGTTTTAGTGTTTAAAATTGTGTAGCGTTTCAACGCTGATAGCTATTTTTACCAAAAAAAACCTTTGAACGCTCGAGTAGGTTAGCGGTAATGAACTTTTGAGCCGAAATTTTCTAAAGTACTTTTAGCCCAAAAATAACTTCGATATGCTTAAAAGAGTTTGGGAATATTTTGGAACGTGAGCGACCAAGGGGATGTTTTGGTAATTTGCCACCCGAGTGGCGGTTTTGGTAATTTTGCTTACCAGAGGGCTGTTTTGGTAAAATTCACCTACAATAAGAGTATTGTAAGGATCCTACTTATAAGAAAGATATATTTTTGATTTAGTCACGAGGAATGCTTTGAGTAATTTTCCGTGCGAGAGGTATTTTAAAATTTTGCATAACCGACAAGTGGATCACTCTAAGAGTAAGGGCATTTTGGTACTAGGTTTACCATATTTAAAATAAATTATATTCTGATAATATGATTCTTCCATTTATGTCAACACCGATGAGTACCCGGTTAGACTAGCATAGCTTGGACTGAGATATGAGATTCTATCCAAAACCCAATTCATCAATTTGTCCTCGTATATTTTTTCTGAATTGTTATCGAATTTCTTTGGACTCTATTATATTGTTATGAGAATGCATTATTTTGCCTTTAAAACCTTGTTTTGAGCCTTGAGCGTTTATTGCAAATCCTTATTGATGTTCAATATTTATTGCTTGTCGGGCATCGGTTTATTTTTTGTATTAGTGATTATTGCATTTTGTATATTGATATGAGTTAGTGTATTGAGGCGTTATAAGGATGTTCTGTATTGGGGGTGATATAAGAATGGTCTGTTATTGTGGGAGACGCTAGTACCTTAATGGCCTAGTTAATGTACATATGCATATGTAGTTATCAGTGTTATTGAGCATCACCTTTGTGGCTTCATTAAGTGTTACCCTGCACTACCTGTGTGACTTTGTTAAGTGTTACCATGCACTGCATGTGTGGCTTTGCTAAGTATTTCCCTGCACTGCCTGTGTGGCTTTACAATCGCTCATGTTCAATATCATCTGTCATTGTTTACATCGTATCTGAAAGTGTTCTTATTGATATCTAGTTTGATGCATTGAGTTAAATCTTCTCCATACTGCCATTGTATTAAATCTGTTAATCGTTTGTAATCCCTTTCCTGAATTTTGAGTGACCTTACTGAGCTCTTAAAAGCTCACCTTTCTTTTTATGTTCTTTTCTACAGGTAATAACCGTTAGTAGATTCTTTGAAGGGTTAGAGCCTAGTAATGAAGTTGGTGTATTTTTTATTAGTCTATTTGCTTAAGCCCATGCCAGAGAAGCATTGTGTAAACTTAGTTAATCGAGCATGTTAATTTTAGTCTTTCATTCAAGAACAATTTAATTGAGAATTTGAGTTATTGTAGAAGCTCTGATGCACATTGGGAATTTCTTATCGAGTTGAGGTGATTAAATGATTATGTGATTAATCGAATGATTGTTTAACACTCTGAAAATTCGGAGTGTTACACTTAGCCTTTGTTACAGCCTCACAATCCTTAAACTCAGATAATGTCTATGAGAATGGACTGGATGAAGAGCAGATTAACAACCCGGATGGCCAAAATGATGATAATCTGGACTTGGCTGTTGACATGCCAGATGATGCTGTAATGGAGGATCTCATTCTCAACAATATGGTACAAGACATGGAGATTGTTCTTGAGGAAGAGATTAATCAACCTGATTTGGCCGTCGATGTGGAAATGGCTATTTTATTGAATCCGGCAGCAGAGTCCGCGGATAAGGACGGTAATGACAATCTGGAGGCAACTGTGCGTGTCGAGGATTTTTCCGATGACGAGCATTCAACAGAAAATACGGCCTTTGATGCTACTTTTGTTACCGATGAATCAACAGGGGTGGACGACGATGATAACCCACACGTGGACAGTATCTCCCGTAATGGATTCTAAAATCAGGGGGGCAGATCTTTAATCATTCACCTATGTGCCATTTGCTTCCACCCACCTCCATTTGAGCGACACGTCAACCTCCCAATCCCAACTTGGCTGACATTTGTGGATTGCACAATCCCTAACCAATTTTCTCCATCTCTTCTCTCTACTCAATTATTCCCAGAGAGTGGGCCTCCATAGACTCACTTAGCCTTATGCCCTCCCTCATTACTAAACATGGGCCTACCCAGTCGTCCACCAGCTGGATCTGGCCAAAATCCTTTCTATTTTATTTTAACATCAATAAACTCCTTACAGGCCTTTCTGAGTATGGCCTACAATTTATTTTAGGGCAAATTCAAACAAATTTATCCCTTAGGCCCAAAAACACCATTGCTTCTTCAAAGACTATCTCTACAACGCCTCTTGTGGCTACTGTTGAAACTAAACTGCCAGCGAATCTCACCATGACTGGTTGAATTAACTTTGAAAGAACTTGGACTAGAACTACACAATAATGTGAGGAATGAACAGTTTGTGAGCGATCTTTCTTACAAATCTAGCCCCTAGTCATAGTTGGAATGATACAAGGCATGCAATTTTACATAATCCAAAATTGGATAGTATTATCTAGTCTGAATTAGAGATCTAAGTCTTCACATTTATGCTCCACAAGGGTGTCTTATATTGCTTCTGTGAGTTCTAATGTATTGCAGGATATGCCGACTGCTCGTGCTATCAGTGCTACTACTATGGAATCTCCACGATCTTCTCGACGTGGAGCACGGTTTGTTGCTCCTGACTATGAATCTGAAGTAGAGGTGGAAGAGAATTGGATTTACCAACTCAGGCAACCACTTTGCTGATTATGCCATTCAAAGCAAATACAAGATTTTAATCTTCACAGGGTACTTGTAAATGCATCTCTATGGAGGGTGATCTCTTGGTCAAGGCAAATCGTGGGAAAAAATCTCGTCCTTCTTTCTCTTTGTCGGCTGATCCTGATCCATCCCAAGGTCATTCTCCTTCATCACTCATGCCACAA
This sequence comes from Escallonia rubra, assembly GCA_033065855.1. Lineage (NCBI taxonomy): Eukaryota > Viridiplantae > Streptophyta > Magnoliopsida > Escalloniales > Escalloniaceae > Escallonia > Escallonia rubra. The sequence continues at coordinate 34,095 of JAVXUO010002254.1, read as the reverse complement.
CCTAATTTACATTTACCTATAAATGCATGCTCTTCTTGCTTATATGTGGATACATCTGAATATGTATATTCTCGGAAGAAATGGGTAAATGCTTACGGGGGTTTAGATGTTGACCCCAATGGGAAACGAAGGAAATTTGCGAGGCAGTTGCATGTCCGGACTCTGTCTCAAACACAAACTAATTTACAAAGAACTGCAGTTCATAAAAATAGGTCTAGGACCACTTGGGGTCCTTCCCTGTGGACCAAACAATGTCATGATCCTTTGGGACGGCTTATTTGTCATGTTTTTAGTGACGATGGTAACCGTGAATGGATAGACTATCTAACTTTATGTACGGATGTGGCACCTATCTCCTCATTGAAAAATGAACAAGACACTTATGGGATAATCCTTTCAGGCAAATGAACGTGATGATTAGGTCTATGTGTTGGGTGTTGTACCAAAACAATCCCTTCATCCTAAATGATAGAGCTCTACTAGAACTGTCAAGGGCTTTGTCACGCCCTCTCAGTTCATGCAGCACTAAAGAGGACCAGGTTGTACAAGCCGTTGTGTTTCCTTCTAGAAGAAACAAAAACCAAAGTTGAGCTAGTTTTTCAGAAATTCATGAAAGTGGGGTATAACTTATACCGGGGTTGACCCAAGTGTTGCCTACGGTACGAAAGGCGGACTGTGGGTCGGGTGGACAGATGAGTTATGTGACACGGTTATACATTGTGACACGAATTGTATCTTGGTTCACTTTGAACTGTGTAGTGGAGAAGAGTGGGTTGGGGGATTTATTATGGTCACCCGAATCTGGCCAAAAGACGCGTGACCTGGGCCTGTATCATAGATACACTATCTTCCCTCATATCTCTAATCCTTCTGATGGGTGATTTCAATCAAGTCTTGTTGCCCTCAGACAAAGCGGGACCATATAACACTTCCACACCAGGGCATGATTTATTAGCTAAATTTATTCAGTTGCATAATCTTGTGGATATTAAATGGGTGGGACCTTCATTTACTTGGATCAATAACTGATAACCTGAGCTTATACCTATGAACATATCGATAAGGGCTTTGAAACATTGAGTGGGTTAGCATGTTCCCTATGGCTACTATAGCTAATGGGTATCCAATCCTTAGATCATGCCCTAGGTACTGCTAGACACAAAGCCAACACTGTTTTTTGCATATCGACCAAAGCGCTTTGAAGTAATGTGGCTCAAACATACTATGGGGAAGGCGGTTATTTTTAAATCCTGGCAAAACTAAATTATAGGCTCCCCCCTATTCTAACTAGCATCATAGGGCTCCATTAGAATGAAGGACCTACCCATTTGGAACAAAACAAAAATTGGCCAGTTGAATACTCAAATTAAAGATACATTGGATCAGATTTCTCACCTTCAAACGCTCCTCCGGATCTGATGGCCCAGTTTTTATAACAAGCAAGGAAAAAAATGGATTGACTTATGGATTATGAGAGATAATGTGGGCCCAAAAAGCTAAACGCACTAGTTACAGTTGGGGACCGTAAGAATAAATTTTTCCATGCTTAAACAATCATCCTACGGGATAGAAACCGCATTTCCACCATAACTGATGACAATAATATTACCCATACTTCTCACCCCGACATTGTTTCCTGCCTTGTCAGCCACTTTAAACAAATGTATTGTCTTTCCCCCACAAGGACAACTTCTTTACCCTAGCAATCCATTATCAATAATATCACTCGACAACTATCAGACTCTCAAATTAACTTTTTGAATAAACCTTTTACGGCCAAAGAAATACATCTAGCATTGTTCCATATCAAACCCCTAAAAGCGCCTGGACCGGATGGAATCCTTGTGATGGTATATCAACACTACTAGGAATTTATGGAAAGGCCTATTACAACAGATGTTCTGTCTTTCTTACGGTCAGGCCACATGCTCAGCGTGCATGACTAATAAGGCCTCTATTGTGCTTATTCCCAAATGCAAAAACCTGAGGAAACCGTGTGACTTTAGACCTATTAGCATGTGTAACACAATTTACAAGATCATCTTTAAGACACTGGCCAATTGCCTTTAGGGTGTTCTTGATGACCTGATTGCACCCTTTAAGAATTCATTCGTTACTGACTGTTATATAGTAGACAATATCCTTATTGCTGAAGAATCGACGAATAAAGCCAGGGTAACCCGGAAGACCAAAGTTTGTTTAGGATTTATCAAGATGGACATGAGCAAGGCTTATGATCGAGTCTGCTGGAAGTTACTGGAAGATGTTCTTTGCAAAATATTATTCCCATTACATTTGATTCATCTAATTATGCAATGTGTCTCTACGGTTTCTTATGAAATTTCTGTCAACGGTTCACCATCCAAACGTTTTCAACCAAATGTATTCTTCGGCAGGGTGACCCCTTATCCCCAAATCTGTTTATTCTCTATGCTGAAGCTTTGTCAGCTATTCTCGTAAAGGCCCATGGCTCTCACAAGATCCCTGGCATCAAAGCGGATTTACGAAGCCCTTCGATTAATCAACTTTTCTTTGCTGATGACATCATGATATTTACTAAATTATGTCATCTAGCATTATCCTCAACTAAGACTATTCTTGAACGATATTACGAAGAATCTGGCCTGCAAGTCAATTTGCATGAATCAGCTATTACTCTTAGTCTCAACTCAAGTTTGGTCACTCAAGTCATCATCCGACGGAAGCTGGGATTTAAGATGACATGTGCTTTTGGCACATATCTTGGGGAAACCTTGGACATGACCACCAAGAAAAAACAATTTTTTTGGGATCTTATTGATCGTATCAGAGCCCGATGCCTTACATGGAAAGGCCAACTATTAAACAAAGTGGGAAGGGCCACCTTAATTAAATCTATTTTATATTCTTTGCTTATCGATCATATACAGGTTTGGCCGTTCCCAATACATGTCTGTCGTAAAATTAAAACGTTGCTAAGAAAATTCTAGTGGTCAGGAAAGGATGAATACCGGAGGATACATGGGGTCAATTGGCATGCTCTATGTGGACCCCTATCAACAGGTGGTTTGTCATTTAAAAAATCTATGGCTCATTAATAAGGCATTGCTTACAAAAGGAGCATGGAGAATATGGGTAGAACCAGATACCCTCCTTGTAAAAGTCTTATATGGCAAGTACTGTGTACACCCAACCTTTCCTCAATTCCCCATACTTGGGTAATTTCTCGCTAGTCTGGCGAGGCATTCTTCTTGGCAGGCAAACTTTGGTGGAGGGACTAAGATGGCAAGTTAGGAACGGAAAGCAGATCAATACATGGGGGGATTACTGGATCCCCGACCATCCAACTATTGATTAGTTGGTGAGAATCGTGGTTTAATTTGGATTGAAAATCCATTTCCATCTTATATTAATGATTTCAAAATAGATAGTTTCAATCCATTCTTTCGGATAAAGAACGAAATTGGTCAAATAACTATATCCACATCAATACGCATCCATTCAAAATTAATTCAATGAATAATTTTAAAGTATCATAAAAAAATAAAGTGACTTCTTTTTCCTGGCCAGGTCAATAACGAATAACCAGTCATGTCCACTGGTCTGTGACTTGATTAGTAATGGCACAGGGGACCAGCATAAAATTAGCAATTTATTTTCCAAATAGTTCGGCCAGCGAATTCAAGCTATCCATGTTGTAAAAAATGATTTTGAGGACCAACGGATTTGGGGCTTCACCAAGGATGGAATTTTTAATGTGGGCTCAGCTTACAAGCTACTATGTGACCAACATTCAATTTCTGCAATACAGTATTGCTAGGGCAACCCCACACCTCTTGACAAAAGCGAAATCCTTAGCACTTTTTGCGTGCCATGCCGGGACGATGGTTAACCAAGACTGGGTACCGGATAGTATGCGTAGCTAAAGGATTTTATGTTCGATATGGGGTACTTTTGTCTGGTCTGTAAATTGTATGTGTTCTATTTTGGTACGCTAATATGTATGGCCATAAGGCTCTCTATCATAAAACTGTGTATTTATTTCATATCAATGCAATCCTCTTATTATCCAAAAAAAAAATGATACCAAAAGAACAAGTTATGTTACAAGTTATTGGTAAGAGTGAGTTAATAAGCATAATAGAGACTGTGAACACCATCTTTCCCATTAGAGATTTTTGGTAAAAGGTAGCAAAAAGGTTTAGCATCATCTATTGCCCCCAAAGGGTTGCAATGGAAGGAAACTGAAACTTGTCTAAAATATCTCTCAGAAGAATCCAATGAACACAACCAACGTTATATGTAGCCAAATACATCTTTCAATTAAACATGACTAGGTTACCCATTCCAACTAATGTCGTCACCTCAGTGCTGGAAGTGAGAAATAAGAAATATATACCAAAGAAAAAGTATTTTACAGACGAATGTACAAAACCAACGGACAGGACACACAAATACAAATTTACATGTAGAAACATGAAAGACTATAAATAACCCTAACAACAATAACATCAATCGTGTGATTCAGGGAGGCAGAACAAGAAACCCACCAAACAATGTATGCTTTAGATCTCGACCTGAACTGGAAGCAAAAAAGGCCAATGCCGAGGATAACTGCAAAACACCTTCAGAGCCTTGGGCAATATGTACGGAATGGATATCCTGACTACAGTTAGATATGTAATACAAAAGATGATGAATAGCTTCATCACACACTTCAAACCTTTGTATATGTACAAGCAAGTCTGAGTGAGAAATAAGGATAATGATGTGCAAACAGAGATGTTGCAATAGCCATTTAATAGCTAGAATCACAGCCTCGACTGTTGCATAAGTTTCATTAGCTGAGAAAAGAACATGAGAATAGGCACCAGATGGAACCCAGTCGGGACTAAAAGCAACCATACCAATACCAAAACGCAATCGATTGATCAAAGGGCTAGCATTTGATGTCCTACCACTAGTGTGCGCAACTTAGATGGCATAGGCAACAATGTTCGGTGGAAAAGGGGCAAGTACATGAGTTTGAAAACATCACAGGACTTGGTGGAAAGTAAAAATGCTCAAAATGCACCGAATAATCTCTGCTATTCAAAGAAGTCTTATGATCTAATTTCCAGATGCAATGAACGAAGTAGGGCATAACCCTGATACGGATAAGTAATTGACAACCTTGGGCCAAGGCTTGCTGTAGAGAATTTGATCCTCTTGGAGACAAGATCATTTCTGCCACACCAAATTGTCCATAACTGAACAATAAGTCCAACAAGATGGGATATCTATGAACAATGACAAAAGATTGGCTTATTAAAACAATGAAAGATCCAGTTTCGAGCAGAAGAAAAGCTGGGGGGACCATCCGATTCAAAATGTTGGCGCTACATTGGTTGAACGTGACAACATTCAAGAAAGAGATTTTTGAGTTTTTGAAAATAGTAAGCTAAGAATAGCGGAGAGACGTAAGAAACTTGGCATTTGCTTTAAACCAATGCGGAGGAGACTGGAAGTCTCTGATGAAGGAACTGCCATATAAACATTTTAGGTTTCTATGGAATTGGCATTTTCCAAAGTTTTTGCCAAACACCACCTGGCAAGGGATCAACTGAATTGAAATTGTGCTAGTTACAGACTCCTTAGTCAGCTGTTCATAAACCTTACCAGTGGAAAATATTCTCTGCTTACATATGGCTATAACCATTCATCCTCCATCTCTGGCGTCCGAATCACGAGTTGTGAAGTAGAGAGATGATTAGAGGTGAGAAGGTAACAAACAAATGTTGTACATTCCAGAGGTTTAAGTGCTGGATGAATAGGTAAGAGACATGCCAATGCTCATTCGCCTCAATACAGAAAAATTGCAACTGTGCAAGAGGCATTTGAGGCAATCACCAATCCATCCTGATAGAAATAGAGTGCCCATTTTCAATTTGCCATTAAATACCATGTTTAAGAGCCCTTTGACCAACCAATAAGCTACACCAAATCCATAACCTTGTATAGGGTTACTAGAAAACTACAGCAACAGAAGTACTTCCCTGTAAGGACCTGAGCTAATAGACTGTTTGGATTGGCCCAAATTTCCACACTTGTTTAACTAATAAAGTCTGATTAAAAACCTTAAGATCCCGAAAACCCAAACCCCTCAACTTTTAAGAAGGCACAAGGTAGGCCACGATAACTAGTGTATGGACTTCCGAGAAGCATCACCTGACCACCAAAACCTTGCCAAAATTTGGTCTAGCTGCTTACAGACAAGCACCAAAAATTTATGCACCGACATATAATATATGAAGAGCAAAGACAAAATAGATTGAACTAGCGTCACACGACCTGCTTTATTAAGCAAGAGACCTAATCAGTGAGTCTGCGTGTCTTACACCCGCTGCACAATGCCACTAAAGTTATCCTTTCTATTCACCCCAATATCTAAGCCAATGCCCAAATGTTATTCCTTTAAGAGCTATCTGAAATGTTATTCCTTTAAGAGCTATTTCTTATAATTTATATCTCATGGATCTCTTGTTACTATATATCTAAGATGTTATTCCTTTAGGAGTTATTATGAAACTATTCTTATTACTGGATGTTGAAACTGTTCTTATTACGGGATGGATGTTAGTCGATGGGAGTTGAAAAAATTGTGTTGCATTTTAATTGGTGCTGTGAAAATTTCGTGTGAGTTTTATATCTGTAATTGAATAGTTTTAATAATGGCAGCCGTGTAACTTAATAATACTAGCTGTGGTGATTATGATATAATTTTTTACTTTAGCAATTTCATTTCAATGGAATTACAAATTTTTACTTTAGCAATTCACTTTAGTGGCAAATTTTTTATGGCAGTTGTTCTATTACCTTATTTTTTTTTTTTTTGCTTTAACAATTTCAATTCATAAGTCCAATTTTTTGTGCTAACCAATTATTGGAATTACAAATTCTATTCAATTTCAAGTCATTCCAATTCTTCCATTAGAATTGGAATTGAATTACAATTCCTAAATCTAATTTTAATTCCATTTGCTAGTCGGACCCTAACACAAAAGATAGTTTTCACATTCTCTGTTATACTTATTAACGCACTCTTACCAATAACCTGAATGGGACTTGTCCTTTTGCGTACCTTTTTTGTATCTTTTTAGCTAAGTTTTCTTATGGTCATTCACTTTGAACAATTTAGTATTTTCATTTTTGTTGACATAAGGTGGTTGAACAAACTTCATCAGAGTCAACTGGTTCGCACACTAATATTGCTTGATTATGTCCCGAGCTAATATGGAGGCAAATGCAAATAGATCAAGCAATGAGAGCAATTAATGTTGCAAATTGCATTGCGTTTCATCTATTGAACGGCTACAGATGTAGGCCTTTCCATCGAAAAAGTGTTTCTAGTGAAATTGATTCTAGTTAACATAAACTGTAGAACAACTTGATGGTTCAAGCTTTTATTATGAAGGGAGGCTCTTACAAGTTTTTGTGTTCAACCTCCCTCCCTTTTGTTTGTAACTATATATACAATGTCTTATGCAATGACATTTTACGGTGTATGGCTTCGATATTTTTACAGCTTGTTAAGTAAGTACGTTAATTTGTTAACAGGTTGGATGATTTGGTTGTATTCAAACAAATAAAAGAAATTAAAACAAATAAATTATGTATCTTTAGCAGTGTTCAATGTACGCGTCCATAAATGTCGTATTATGAAAATGAAAAATAGATTAATTATCCAAAAAAATGATGCAGTAGCGTGGCGAACCATTGCCATATCATTAAATTTGAACGTCGTAGGCTACCAATCACGTGGTTTACAACCACTGTCGTTTATTATGGCCGCTGCTATAGAAGAGCGGAGGGCCAACTTTTGAAAACAAAATAGCAGCGGCTTGACCGCTGTGGTAAGTTTCGACGATCGCTACTATATCTGTACAGCAGTGCGGCCTACAGAAGTGCAGAGGCACCGCTGGCAGAGCTTTTGGCAGTGGCTGTTTGAGCTACAGCAGTAGTTTTTGCCCGGTCCTATAGCCTATTTTTCTTATAGTGTATGTACAAGGCTATTGTGTCGTGACTTTCATGACACCTATTATAGATATTGAAGTTACGAAGGGACACCATAATGACACTGAGGCGTTCTAGCCTAAAATAAAAATTAGAATAACTGATACTGCAAAACTCCCATTTGAAATGGATCGTTATTAGTTTCCACTGCTCCTCAGTTTCGCTTTCAAAATCAATTGATCGCTCTTTAAACACACAAAATACTGTCGAAGAAGAAGTGTCACTATAGCAGTCGTATTCGCATTCATTGATCATTCCTTGTCCTCTTTTGAAATGTGTTTGTTTGGAAATATATTATTTGTTCATATGTATCAAAAGGTTGAGTTTGTCAAGATAGTGAGTTCAACGAGTAGGAAGGACATCAAGCTTGCAGAAGATAATCACGTTTATTACAACCAGGGTTTATCTCAGGAAGCTTTCACTACTGCTAGTTGTGTCGTTGAGGTAGTATTATGCTTTATTTTTTAACTTTCCTATCATACTTAAGTAATTTTATTAAAAATTAATAAGTATTTGCTCCTTGCTTGCTATGAAGATGGCAAAGGGTAAGATAAACTTTGGATTTGATGTGGTTAGACCACATTGACATAATGCTGAAGCGGAGGACCCAAAAGGTTTCTACCTATTGAACAACGTAGTAGTTGCTGCAAAGACTATCTAAGATGTGAGCTTACGTCAAAGAGTCATGCACATGTCCCTTTTCACACGTTGCTGCAAATAAATTCATGTAGTCCCAAATGACTATCATATTAGCTGGTGTTGATGGAGGTAGACATCTATTCTCTTGTCACCTCTACGTGTGTCTAATTCACTTACATTGGTAGGCATTTAAAAGTTTTACGTTTTTTTTGGCTTGAACTTCTTTTGTCAAAGCGATACCTTTACAAGGAATTTAGAATCTAAGATTCAGGGGGATTAATTGCATCCAGCTCCCAAAACTTAAATGTCACCGTCACTTCTATTATTTTCATATAACCTTCACGCCACTTTCCTATTCCCCTTCTTATCTTCCCTTTTTGGAGACAAGAACTGATAAGCCAGCCACTGCTTGCACGACCTTATTTTTGTTTCTGAATTTCAAGGTCACTATGCAATTTCATCAGCCATTTCAGCGACTTCAATGCAACAGCTTGGTTTTCTTCGATCTTGTCACGTAGTAAGGTGTGAATGTAACAACTGATCTTTCAAGTTATATATAGACATATACCTATTAAATTGATGGCGAGGATTAGTTACATTCTGACGTTGGTGATTGTTTATATTAATATTTACATAAATATCCTGGATATCTTAACTTATTAGCAATATTTACTTACATTTACCAAAATCTAGCTTAACCTGGGATCTCATACTATAATGCTAATACTATGTATTCCGTAAATTAATACATAAATGGCTAATGCACGACTTATGAATAGGTTGTCATATTTTTCAGAAACATTAGTATAACTCATTAATTATGCATCAACACGTACCAAGGCTCTTGACTCAAGATTTCTGTCTTGAAGTCAGCCACTTGATCCTCTTTACTGGTAATATTATCCACACGGAGGAAAATCTTTCTAAGACCAATTACAATGCGGCAAAAGTTATGCATAGCAAAAGTTGGATACAGAAAGGCATAGCAAAAAGTTATGAATAGCAAAAGTTGGAAATAGAAAGGCATAGTCTAACAATCTTTCTTTGTACAGTTATGCATAGCAAAAGTTGGATATAGAAAGGCTTAGTTTAATTGATTGGACGGTCAGAACTTGAAGTGCATTGTATGATACATGCAACTTGAGATTCTAAGCGGAAGATCTCTTAGAAGGGTGACCAGACCCTAAATGCCGTGCTTTGGAAGAAAGTTCCAAAGCCTTCCATTTTATTGGACAACATCGCACATATATTTTTTTTTTTTCGCGCAACAAGAATGATATCTGAACTTGATATGGAATTTTTTTTTCAAAGTCATTATCGCATTGCTAGTAATTAATTTGTTACAGAGTTAAAATGTGTGTTTGCACGAGAGACTAGAAATGTACATGTTCATTCACGCAAAATTGAAGTTGAGTGCCTATCTTCGGAGATATTGTGTAGACTTCTGAGCAAGATTCCTAGTTCATATTATTTTCATTTTGATGAAACTTGTAAATTTTGTGTTGGAATTTGTATGATGCGATCTATTATATCTGGTGAATATCTGATTTGGTAGTTGAGTATTGAGGTTTTGTTGGTGGTGTATAATTTAAATCTTATTTGTATAACTCGAAACTTTGTAAAGAATAAAAGCTAGAACAAATTGATGAGTGCCATCATTGTGGATGGATTGGTTGACAAGGGTTAAATGTGAATGGAATAGTTGATTCAGTTGTTTGTGGGAATTGAATTACAGGTAACAGGTTAAAATTTTTTAAAAAATAATAAAAAGTTAAGAAAACAACATTTTTTAGCTTTAGCTGGCAGACTTTTAGAGACATAATTTTGTTGCTAAACGTATTTCGAACAAATTGGTGATAGCTATTAGCGAGGGAAATATGTCACTAAAAGGCCTCCTATTTCTAAAGGCAGACTTTTAGAGACGGACTTTTTGTCGAGAAAAAGCGTCCTTTTTTTAGCGGTGGACTTCTCGTTGCTAAAAACGTCCAACTATGAGCTACGGATTTTTTGGTTGCTCATAATTTTTTTTATTTTCTGAAAAAATCTCAAAAGTAGGAAAATTACAGAAAATACCTTTATCGCTGGGAAATTCTGTCAGTAAAAATAATTTTTTTTTTATAAGTAAAAGTCGGTCGATAAAGATCATTTTCATTGTAGTGCAAAGAAGCAGAAAAGCAACTTGGGAGTCAATAGTTAGGCAAAGCAAGGGGGAGCTCGTTCCTACTCCTAGGTTCAATGCATTATCATTCAAAAGCAAAGCCAGAAGATATTTTAGGGATAGCAATGGGGCTGTTGGGTTACAGGTCCTATTAATAAGATAAGATCACAAAAGATGAAATAACAATTGCAAAGCAAAAGGAACTAAGACAAATTTTGCTATGCCAACCGGCAGCCTTTAGGCGCACACCTTCAGCGCAGTAGTAGCGTTAATTTTTTTTATTATTATTTGTTTTTATGCTAACATTCAGACATAAAAAAGAAGGACCAATGAATAAAATCTATGTTAGTTTATTTCATTGGTCTTGACCCCATTATCAAGACCTCTAGAATCTTACAATAGTACAAAGATAAAAACAATAGGATTTTGAATTCACCGAAATCGAAGGAAGGCATAAATTGTCAAAAGCTTTATTCCGATAACAAAGGAACGCGTAGATACGGAAGTGAACGCGTACCTTTTGGTATTGATCTTCACTCCTCTTCTCTATTCTTGAAGATGGAATAAAGTTGTGTATTTTTCTATTAATCTAGGAAGCAATGAGTACCAAAACATTATGATGCCTTAACCTAAAAAAATAGATATTTATATAGATAGAGTACTTGGATCAATTCTAGACTTGCCAAATCTCAACCATTCGTCCAAGTTTAGAGATTATGGTTTACGAGTAATCGTGACACATGCGATGTGTGTGCGAAAATGAAATTGATAGTATAAATTTTGTTTTATAAAAAAAATAAATAATAAACATCAAGTATATGTGTTTATTGTCATATTTAGTTAAATGAATCTTAAATAACAGAAAAATAAATTAGTCATATGTGTCCAAAAATAAGTTAGCAAAACATTATTATGGTATCAAACTTGGCCTTTAAACTTTTTTAACTATATTTTCTGATAATTTTAACTTGTGGAAATTAGACATATATTTGTAGGTCACTATTTACCAATTGAAATTCTCATTTTGTATCATTTTTTAAAAAAATTTCTTGGATGCCACTTGTTATCGTTGTAGGTTGGTAGTTAGGTAACACCAAAGAGATGTTACGCCAAATCAAGTTTTGAATTAATAAGTAGTATAGATAAACATTTTATACACAATATTTATTAGTGTATTGAATGCTAAAATTAAATATGCCCATAATATTATTTAACCAATTTAATTAATTATTGACCAAATAAATAGTCAACGTTGATATGAAATTCAACACGTGTATGTGTGTGTTGGGGGAACGTGGCTTGCCTATAGGAATCATCTACCCTTCGTGCATGATCACAGAGTAGGCATTGGTTTCCAATCATTCTACTTTGCTGATCGAATTGGAATTCTTCTACAACTATATAATGTCAGTTAGGCAGCTGTTGTTTTTTAAATTGCTCTCTCTCATTAACCTCGGGTCTTTAATTTAGGCATTGGCTTCCTTCACTTTTTTGTGCTAATAGTAGGATTAACTTAACACTCTGAGGAGGTGTTGCATAGAGAATTTTTATTTCATTTCCGTAAGCAGGAACCACAACTGGTGTGTAGCCAAATACTGCCAGAAAACCTTGGAGGGAACCATCACCGCACCGCACCCATTGAAAGGTTGGAGAGAACACATGCATATGTATATAGAACACATCTTCCACTTCTCTTTCTGCGTCTTATAGTTGATCTTAAAAAGATCAAACTGCACAGAAAGGGAAGGCATAATTAAGTGCACGAAAAAACCCTTAGAGATTTGCATGTCCAAGACTTGAGCATAACCATTTTAGTGATATGCTCACGAGCACCATTGGATTCACTGTACTTGAGCATAACCATTTTAGTGATGAGAATAGTAGCATGTGCCTTGGAAGAGCCCTAATTTTGCTCTTCAATGTGAGTCAGGTATGTCTTTTCATTTTCTGAGTCGGGAAAAGCTCTATGAATTGCAGCCACAATGGAACCTTTCATAATCATTAGGGATGTGTGGTTGGAACGCTCTCACTTTTAATAAGTCGTAAGGGTAGTAAGCGCGTCAACCTGTAAAGCATAATATAAATCCATAGCTATTTTCTAAAATTAGTTCCGCTCAAAGATTCAATAGAGGAAAGATAACCAGTAATTACGGTAAGACTACACACTAAATAATAACAATAATCATGCATGTTAGTACCGAAAATCTACGAGATAAAAATAGGTAGTTCATCGTTTAACATAATAAAATTAATTGAGGGATAAACAATCTATTTGTATGGAAAAGGTAAATACACAAAACCTACCCTAAAGAAAAATTTGACATATCACTTAAGACCTTCCGTTGGGTTCGTCATAAACATACGAGTGTTTTTCCACGCTTAGCGATTTGAAAATCATTACACGCAACATGAGCACAAATTATATCATCTTTGGACAGAAAATAACTTGACTCATGCAACTTATTATTTCCTTTCCTTTCACTTAAAAATTCAAATAAATCTTTCGTTTGGCCGATTAATGTTCTTAATTAGTAAGTGTAATGTAAGGTGATTTTATCATTATCTAGGCTTATCAAAGACAATAAATTTTTGTTGGGCTGCTTACTGCCAAAATAAGTAAGGCCACTAATCATTTCAAGTTCATTATAGTAGTCTAAACATGCAAAACGAAGCATAAAGTTTTAGTAAGATCTCATAATTTTAGACTAATTCTTAAAGTTGATAATAATACTTGCAATTTAAATTCATTAGAAACCCCAACAATATAAGCTATTATTAAAATATATATGTCATCACTAATAACATATCGAGTAAACAAATTTTACTCGATATGCTATTAAGTGGCTTCGCAAATTTTATTTTGTAAGGCCCACTTAAAACCCGCAAGCCCTTCTTAATACCCATTTTTTGAAGTGGTTAAAACAGGCCCAAATCAGTACATACAAGGCCTTTTTTTAAGTAGCCAAATTATGTCGAAGCGCAGCAGTCCCGTTAAACAGATAATTTTATAAGAGAACGAAAGAATCCACTTGTGCCCGCATCCGTACGATACATAGTAGAAAAACAGTTTGCTTCGATCAACCTAATTACTAATGCTTTCGCTGTCAATTATATGCATTAAATAAATGAACCAAGTTTAGTAAGATTTTTTTCTTTTCTTTTTTTATTCGGAATAACTGCAATTTATATTTGACTTGTCGGTACCGAAATTCGACCAGGAGACCTTAAATTTTACAAAAGAAGCACACGTTAGGGTGGGTAGGACATAACAGGACCCATTGGCCAGGTATAACGCCGTATTCTCACCACTGCTGAATCTTTTGGACACAAAACTACACGTTGACGAGCAGAGGAGTTAAGAAGTTTGTTCAACGGTTGATGGCACCCTTTAGGCGCAGACCTTCAGCGCAGCAGTCCCGTTAAATAATATTTTTTTTATTGTTTGGTTTTTATGTTAACATTCAGACATAAAAAAAATAAATTCAAGAACCAATAAAAAAAATCTACAATAGTACAAACATAAAAACATTAGGATTTCAAACTCACTGAAATTGAAAGAAGCCATAAATTGTCAAAAGCTTTATTCCGATGACAAAGGAACCCCAAGATGCGGAACAATGCATACTTGGATCATTAATCTTCACTACTCTTCTCTATTCTTGATGGTAAAATAGAGTTATGTATTTTTCTATTAGTCTAGGAGGCAAAAGGTAACAAAAAAATTATGATGCCCTAACCTCTAAGAAAAAAGATATTTATATGGAGAGAGTAGTGGGATCAATTCTAGACTTGTTAAATCTCAACCGTCCATTAAAGTTGAGAGATTATGATCTATAAGCCTTTTATACATCATAAATTATTAGTTTATTGGATGCTAAAATTAAATAAGTCCATAATGTTATTTAGATAATTTAATTAATTATTGATCAAATAAATAGTCAATGTTAGTATGACCCGTTAGACCACTTAATTGAATTGGATCGATCAATTCAACACGTATGTATGGCGTGGGTGTGTGTGTGTGTGTGTGTGTGGGGGGGGGGGGGGGGGGGGGGATTTATTTGTGTGTTTGGATGAGTAGATAGAGTGGATGGTTGGATGGCTTTCTCGTCATTCTATTTTACTAATCGCAATAGAATTCTTTTACAACTATATAATGCCAGTTCAGATAGCTGTTGTTTTTTATATTGCTCTGTCTCATGAACCTTGGTCTTTAATTTTTTTTTTAAATTTCTCAATAGAAAATTTGAAAGAACTGCATTTCATATATATAACCCGCAGGGGGGAGGGGGAAGAATCGAACTCGGGACCTCGAGGTCATTCCTCGAGGTCCCTTGCCAACTCGACTACCCTTTGGGTTAACCTAGCTTGGTCTTTAATTAGGCATTGGCTTCCTTCACTTTTTGTGCTAACTGAAGTGGAATTCGCTTAGTTGTGTACGCCAATAGCAGGAATAACTTAAAACTCTGAGGAGGTGCTGCATAGAGAAATTTTATTTTATTTCTGTAAGCAGGAACCACACTAGTGTGTAGCCAAATACTGCAGGAAAATGTACACACACCCACCCATCTAAAACACACACATCAAGGTGTATAGAGAACCTTGGAGAGAGCGCTGGGCCATTACTGCATGGAGAGAACACATGCATGTGTGTATAGAAAACCTTGGAGAGACAACTGGGCCATCAAACTGTATGCGGCACCCACTGAGGTGTCTCAGTAGCCAGGACTGAACATGTGCAGTTCGTTGAACGCATCTCATCCTACTACAACCAAGTTTCTTCTACCCTGTTTAGAATATGAATATAGGAACATGTGCAGTTCGTTGAACTCATCTCATCCATCTCAGTAGCCTCAAATATTTCATTAGACTGTTGTTTCAATTTCGCTTAATTTTACTCCTCCCCTGCAGAAAGAGTCTCCTGCTTGAACCAATAATCTTGGGACCTGAAGGTGAATGCAGCCGTGGGCATATGGTCTTATTAAAATCTTATAAAATTACCCTTAAACTACTGGAAAAAATAAAAAAAATCCTTATAAAGCTACCCTATCAAAACACCTTTTTTGACTTTTAGAGCTTTATAAAATTAAATGTGTTTTAGTCTTTCTTTGATTAAATACCCCGTTTGCATTTTAAAGTTTGTCAATCCTAAGGGTGGTTTTTTAATTTACTTAAATTTTTTATTAAAAATAGACTATGTAATTATATCCATCAAGAAGTTTCAACCTTTTTTTCGTACAGAGATTTTTTATAGACAAAAAAAAATATATATATATATATTTACTCTTGCAGACAATTAATTGATACTATTTTACATACAAACAACTTGCATTGAATCAAATTACCCCAAGCTTGGGATTTTAGATGAGTTTTATTCGCGTCTTATTATTAAATATCTCCAAGAAATTTTTTTTAATAGTGTTATACTTAGTAAGTTGGAGTTGAAAATTAATACCGTATAAAATTTACAAGTACAATAAATTACTCAAGTGCATAAACTTAAGAACATCCACCTTCATAATAAACAAATATTGAGAACACGTAGTCACGAGCTTTACTTATGTCAAAATCCAGACCATGTTATTAAGATTTCTTATTTTACACATTTATATATCGGGAGCCCATCAAGAATTTCAATTAATTTGTGAGAGAATCATTCCCCCGACAAATGCAAAATTTCTCAAACGATACTACCCTTGAAAGTAAAGTCAGCTAGGCCAATTGTATAAGGCGGTCTCGGTGGAACCAAATACCCTAACCACCAATGGCGTAGTACGTGACTAAACTGCTAAAACGAATCAATTATAATGTTATAGCTAAATTTAGATATTTTGTCAGGCAAAAAGTTTACTAATGTATCTTGTTGTGTGAAGAGAGTATACATGTAACAAAAAATGTGTGTTAATCAGGCCCCACCCTATCGGTCTCCCCTTTTAAAAAATGCATATCAAAACTTGAACCTTAAAACTTGCCTAAGATAGATAAAAAGAATACCTTAATTTGCGCTACCGCTTAGAGAATCATTCCTAAATTCAAGTGTTATCACGCTCTTTTTATTTTTTTATTTTTGCTTAAGGTGGACTGAGTATT
Source organism: Escallonia rubra (assembly GCA_033065855.1). Taxonomy (NCBI): domain Eukaryota; kingdom Viridiplantae; phylum Streptophyta; class Magnoliopsida; order Escalloniales; family Escalloniaceae; genus Escallonia; species Escallonia rubra. The sequence goes on along the minus strand of JAVXUO010002254.1, from coordinate 17,177 downwards.
GCATTAACTAATTTTTCTATGTGGCTCCAAACTTAAATTTATCGGCAGAGGAAAATATTAATTTTTTAAAAGAGTAAGTGTGGTACTATTATATAAATGATATGCGCTGAAAATAAATATCTTATCGCAAATATATGCCAAATGATATGCGCTGAAAATAAATAGCTAATAAATACTACTAAGATTAACAACTTCATGCTAAGTTAAAACACGAGAGCTTTAGAGTATACCATGAATAGAGCTTTAGAGTACAATGCGGAGTGTTTAACAGAAAAAAGAGGAAAAAGAATAGTGTAGCTTTAGATAGATGTACTTGAAATTTGAACTTAACTTTAAAAAAATTTAAAAATGGTTTGTTTTGTACTTGAATAAGAAATACATAAAAATATTAATAAGACTAGATCATTACCAAAAGAAAATAGATAGGAAGAGTTATTTTGACCTCAGCGGCCATTACTATAAGAAATGACCATCACAGAAGAAACAAGATAGACGCCGGATGATAATGAAATTCCTAATTAAATGATGACATGTTGAACTTTAATAAATATGATTTATGGGAAAAGGGCCAAAACTTCAAAAGTGAACGTACTCTTTACTATCTTTTTTGGGTTACAAAATTTAAACTTTATTTGATATCATTTAGTTATAATTCAAACTTCTTCTGAGTACCTAACATTTATCTCACACTTTCTAAACTTATATACATGCCATAAAACTATATTACAAGAGGTTGAACAACTCCAATATGTATTTCACATTACATTTTGTGTGCGTCAAATTGTCTCTAAAAACTATCTTCACCATTATTATTATAATGCAAAATTTGTTGTGTTTGGTGAGAATTTAATATTTATGAAAAATGTTTGAAATTGATTAAAATATTAGTGTATGTTGGATAAGAAGATGTAATAAAAAATAATCATAATTCTCATTACTCTGATGTGACAAAAGAATTAGTATAGAAAATAAGACTATGTTTTTTACAATGAACTTTTCACGATTCGAGTATTTGACTAACTTTTCACAATTGATTTAGTTAAAATACTCACAATAATAAAGTTTAATTGTGTTTATACCACTTTTTTTTCGATTGCCATTTAACGTGATCATTACTAGTGATCCTTAATATCATCTTTTCGATCACCAATGACACAAATCTTTGAACTTATTTATTTATTTTATTTTATTTCAAATTTTGAATCAGGTGGGTTCTTGTATTTGATTCAAAATTAATTTGAAAATTATACTTTTGGTTAGAAACAAAATCAAAGCAGCTTCGCACTGCTCTGCTTTGACGATGGAATCGCACTGGATTCGATAAATTTGTAAAAGTGAATAAATCCACGGGTCCTTGGATCGATTGCCAGTTATGTGATGAACTCTGCAGCCACCTTGACTCCCTTTCAACCCTTCATGCTTCATATAAACCCTACTGCTCTTGCCAATTTCAATTGACTTCAAAACCATCGCTTCAGCCTTTTTGTATCTGGGTGATACATTAATGAGGTTGAGCTGAACCACTGGAAGGTGAAGACCGTTGAATCCTGGACGCCAATCGCTAGATTCAGAGCATTGTGGATTTGATTCAAAAGAAGCCAGCATTTGGTGTCAAGGACATTGACCTCCATCTCACGCCTCGGTCAAATCCGATAAGTTTTACCTGTTTTGTTATATGTTTGTCTGTTTCATTCTTTCAATGTTCTTATATTTTCCAACGTAAGGAACAATATCCGTTAAACACAATGAAAACTTAGTGTGCAAGGACCTTTCAGCATCACATTTATGAAAATTCACATGGTACCTTACCCTTGCCCTGGTTCCTTCGAGGTGTAACTTCTTACTTTCTGCAACTGTTAAGTCAAGATTATTCAGGAACTTGACTCTGATCTTCTTCAGCGTTATCAGGACGTCGTTTATGTTGAGCCTTTGCTTTGCTGATTCAATTATACAGTCAAAGCTATCTCCAGGTTGGATGTTACACATTGCACTCTGTGTTAATTGTTCTCCCTCTTGCCTAGGCAAATTGATCATTTTGCCAGGCTATGTCAATCGATCATGTTTGTCAAACCTTTGCATGAAACCTAAACACCAAATCTATGAGTGTACCAACCATTCTAGTCACCCATTCGGCATGTATTTCAGAACCAAGGCTCTGAAGTCAAGGTTAGAGCAACTGGTAATGCCTTTGGTGAGATTTCGATGGCGAATGTTGTGGAGTAGCTCACACTCTGTATGAAAACTATTAAGAGCCTTTTAGGGGGACAGTTTGAATACCATTATTGCTACAACCATCTCATCTGGGAACACTCCTTTGTAAACGGATACAAAGCTCCCATTACCAATTAAATTGCTTTCCCTAAATCCATTGGTTGCTTCAAAAATTTCATGGTAGGTGGTTCTTCGATGTACTATAGGCTGCATATCGATCTCAGTTGGAACTCTCTTACTTTTTCGGCATCTAATCAACACAAATACAAATGTCATGGCAAGCGTTATAGATGAAAGAACAACTTATATACATATCTTTATAACTTTTAGCTAACGAAGGTGCACCATAAGGTGGTCCTTCTTTGAACTCCCTGCCTATCCTTTTCTTTATCAAGTAAATTAGGAGAGTGTTGCTTTCCTGCTGAGCGGTATGATTCGATCAGTCCGGACCGAGACGTTGTTTCTTTTTGGTATACACCATGACCTTACCCTTGTGAGATCTCTACTTGCTGCCGTTGGGAACTCTTAACAGTTTCTGACCGACGAGCCGAACAAGTACTGCATCGCTAGACACCAAGTTGAGTAGGACAGCATAAAGCTTCATTTGACGCAAAAGGTCCTCCACTTAAGCTGTTAAAAGATACATTGAAGCATCTAAGTAGTGATAAAGCCTCTAAAGACTTTGGAATAACAAGAGAGAGTTTGTCATGTGACAAATCCAAGGTAACGAAGCTTTTCAATGATTGGAACGATTCTGGAATATCTCCTTGTAATCTTTTGTGTGCCAAAGAGAGAGAAAACAAATGTTGCAGTCCTCCAATAGTGGTGGTGATGTTGCATGAGACTTGATTAAACGAAAGATCCACTAGCCTAGTGACCTTTTAGACTCGCAATTTTAGGAAGATGACCACTCAATGAGATCCATGAGATCCTTAAGGTTCCACAGGTCGTTAGAGAAGTAATATTCCCCAAGCATGCTGGCATCTAACCAGAAATTCGGTTAGCACCTAAGTTTAGGCCACCCAAGTTGGGTAGATGACAGAGATCATTTGGGATGGCACCTGTTACTTGAGTAGGACTAATATCTAACTCTTGAAGCTCTGCAAGCATGTCGTGGTGGTTAGGATAGATCCAGACAAGTCATTTGCACATAAACTCAAGTCCAACAAGCTACTTAAATTACCAATCTCGTAAGGGATGGTTCCCATTATTCCACTCTCAGCTGCGTACAACTGTTCCAGAGAGGTAGAGAGGTTTCCAATTGAAACTGGAAGAAAGCCATTTAGAGATTATGCTCTAGACTGAATACTCTCAGCTTCCTACAACTGGTCAACGAAGTTAAGAAGCTCAGTTCAAGAGTTGATGAGTGGCTGACAAAATTGTTTCTTGAGGAACCAAGGAATTTCACGAGTCCTAAGTTGTCGAGTGATTGGGGGAATTGCACCCGTGAATTGGTTTCCAGCAAGGCCTAGGCAAATGAGTTTAGAAGCATTTGAGATAGAGTCCGGTATAATGCCGGTGAAGTTATTTCCAGCCTGAAAAGGGCCTTCTAGGTACGGTGGTCTGTCATGTATAAACGGGAATTTGAGATATTTCCAGCAAGAAAAGGCCTAGGCGAGTGAGTTTAGAAGCTTTTGAGACAGCGCCTGTCCTGTATACACGGGAATTTTTCCCAAAAGGTGATTGCCTGTAGCTCAAAGGAATCATAGAGTTAAAGATGTTACCAATACATCTTTTGAAGGGTGCCACTCAAACTATTGATATCTAGAGCCAGATCCTCCTAGTTAAAGATGTTACCAATTCCTTGTGGGATTGAACCTGCAAAGAGATGGGATGCACAAATGAAAAAGTGGCTTACGGGATCTGTTTAACATTCAGTCCTAAACAAGTTGAAACGGAATGAATGACTAGACTGCTTTGTTGGTTCTCCCGAGAGTTGTCATTCAGAAGAAACTAATCTACCTCTTCTTGTCACTAATTCTATCTTACTTTCTTCCTTTTTTTATCGCAAAGATTTTCAATCAAAATCAACAACCAATATTAAAACCATGTTATAATCGTTCTACCTATGCTTATGATAAGATATGATAAAATTAAAGATTTACCATATTTAATCATGATGTTATTGGAAATTTACCACCAAACGAGAGAAATCAGTTCCTGGATAACATAGAGAAGGAGCATATTCCTCAGTTTGGAGGAGACAACAGTAAGTAACAGAAAAGGAATGAAATTTGTGATAGAGCTCCTAGAGTTTATACATTCCACCTTTAAACTAATTTTGTTCCTCTTTGCCAAGACAGTAATAAGAGGGAAATAGAATGATAACTTTTTGAAAAAGGAAAAGTACACTTGGGAAGATTGCCTGATTGCCCAAATTGGAAAATGATAATTTCCTTGCTTGCCTTGGCACCGCCTCACAATCTTTTAGAATTGTTTGATGACCTGAACAAATAACAGGATCTTTTTTTTCTTGATTTTTCTTTGTTTGCCTGGAAGCCTGCCATATCTAACCCTGCAGTGAAACAACATCATCAATGTACTAACCTGACCTAATGAAGGAAATGATTTTATTGGAGGATGTTGGAAAAATAACCCTGCTCCCAGATTTATTTGCTCTCTTCACATTTACCAGGAAAAAGGGGAAAAAAGAACAGAAGCAGTTACAAGAGATCCCAAAATCAATGGTCCTGGTTACTTTTTTGTTTATCAATTTTGCAAAGCACTGTGGAAGGCAGGTTAAAGTTGTTGTACTGGCACTGCAAATAAGTGTATCTGGGCAATCTGATATAGGGCTAAATTAATGCTCTTCGGAGAACGGTTAACAGTAACTCGATGCTGACAGGCTTGCAAAAAGAACAGGTATGTTGCCAAACCCTCCCGAGGTGTTTTTGACTAGTGCCTAAAGCTCATATTTCACACAAACATATACACAGAAAGCACCTACGGAACATTTGGCTTTCAAACCACTAGTCCAGATTTGAACAAAATGACAAGTCATTTGATACTCCATTCTTGTGTTGAACATTTCAGCATAATCATTGAACTCTGTAAAAAGTTACCTGAGAAACATAACGGGATAACGACAACGCTATACGAAACATTATTCAAGAAACTTGTTGCTGATCTTCGTGAGTGTCGTCATAACATTGTCTATGCTGACCCTTTCCTCAGCAGGTTCCTTGGTACATTCCAGAGCTAACTCCATGATGGATGTTAAACACCGCACATCTTTGGTTAAATGTTCTTCTCCTTGCCTTAGCAAATCCATATCTACAACTTTAATTACCTCATTAGGAAGTGACTCCTTCACCCAAAGCCTTAGGGTCATCCCTCTAGCAAAAATTTCATCAGTGGGCTTCGTCCTAGTAAATGTTTCCATGAGCATAATTCCATAGCTGTAGACATCACTACTTGTTGAGACCAAACCTCCCAATCCATATTCTACATCAAACATATAATCAGGCAGAATAAATAATACTATCTGGGCAACGAAAATTATGTTTAGCATTTTCTTTTTGAATGTTATGTGCATTACCTGGTGCAATATATCCAATTGTGCCAAGTGTCTCAGTGTGTGCCCTATAGCTTCTCTCACGTAGGAGCTTTGCAATGCCAAAGTCAGTTACATGGCCAACCAGATCTTCATTGAGCAGCACATTGCTAGGCTTCAAATCACAATGAACCACAGGTGGCTCATAACCGTGATGGAGATAGTCTATTGCACATGCGACATCAATCATTATGTCCAACCTTTGCTTGATGTCTAAACAATGATCGTAAGAGTATAACAAGTCTTCAAGGCTTCCATTTGGCATGTATTCCAAAACCAAGGCTTTAAATTCAAGGTTAGAGCAACTGGTAATAACTTTGGTGAGGTTTTGGTGCCGAATATTGCGAAGTACCTCACACTCTGTCTCGAAACTTCTGAGAGCTTTTTCTAAGTGCAATTTGAATACCTTTACGGCCACAACCATCCCTCCAGACAAGACTCCTTTGAAAACCGATCCAAAACTTCCACTACCAATTAAATTGCTTTCCGCAAAACCGTTAGTCGCTTTAAACAATTCTTGGTAAGTGATTCTTTGATGTACTAAAGGCTGCATATCTTTTTCTGGTGGAACTTTTTTACCTTTTCGGCATCTTATCAACACATAAAAAACTATCATGACTAGTATTGTCAATGAAATAGCAGATAGAATGGATATGATTACAACTTTTTTAGTTGTCTTTGACGGATAAGCTGCATGGCATTGTGGGACACCAAATTGAGTAAGACCGCACAAAGCTTCATTTGACGCAAACGATTGGCTTGTGAAGTTCTCAAAAGGTCCTCCACTTGGAATTTCTCCACTTAACTTGTTAAAAGATATATTGAAATATCTAAGTTGTGATAGTGCCTCTAAAGACTTTGGAATAACACCAGAGAGGTTGTTATGAGATAAATCCAAGGTCACCAAGCTTATCAATGATCGAAATGTCTCTGGAATATATCCTTGTAAAGTATTATGCGCCAGAGATAGCTCAACCAAATTTTGTAGACCCTCAATAGTGGGACTGATGTTGCCTGAGAATTGATTAACTGATAGATTTATTATTAGAGCGACCGTTAAACTACCAAGTCCAGAGGGAAGATCGCCACTTAAGGAATTTGAGGACACGTCGAAATTCAAGAGATCCTTGAGGTTCCATAGGGTTTCCGGTATGCTGGAGGATAACTTGTTACCACTAAGGTTAAGGTGTCTTAGAGAAGAAACATTCCCTAAGCATGCTGGCATAGGACCAAAAAACTGGTTTCTTCCTAATAAAAGCATATTCAAGTTGGGTAGATGACAAAACTCAGTAGGAATGGATCCTCGTATGTAATTATCACCAAGAAACAACCCTTGAAGCTTTTGCAGATGTGCGATGGCTGTCGGAATTGATCCAGTCAAGTCATTCGCAATAAACTTAAAAGGAACAAGCTACTTAAATTACCAACCTCATGAGGGATGGCTCCAATAAGTCCATTCCCGCTTACGCACAACTACCCAAGAGAAGTAGAGAGATTCCCAATTCAAACGGGCATGGTGCCGTTTAGAAGATTATCGTCAAGCCACAATACTCCCAGGTTCCTACAACGGGTCAAAGAAGTTAAGAAGCTCAGTTCAAGAGTTGATGAGTGGCTGACAAAATTGTTGCTTCCCAAACTAAGGATGACCAGGAGTCCTAAGTTGCCGAGTGATTGGGGAATTGCACCCGTGAATTGGTTTGCCCTAAGGTTAAGGATAGTGAGTCGAGGAGACTTGGAGATAGAGTCGGGTATAGTACCGGTGAAGTTATTTTCGGCAAGGTAAAGGCCTTCAAGGTTGGGTAGTGTCTGGCCTATATAAACGGGAATTGCTCCTGAAAGGTGATTGCCTACAGCTGCAAGGATTCGTAGAGTTGATACATTGAAAACAGATTCCGGAAGGGAGCCACTCAATTGATTATAAGATAGGTCCAGAAACTCCAACTGTAAGAGGTTACCAATTTCTTGCGGTATTGTACCTGCATATGTTAAGCTTGTCAAAAAAAAATTCTAACCCAAAACGAAAAACTATGTCAGTGACTTCAGTTCTTAATAGAGACGAAAAACTATGTGTTTAAATGTCATATCCCAGTTCAGTTTGTCCACTCAAGTGAAGTAGAGACCAATTAACTAGAGAAAATCAAGGACCAACCATGCAGTGCACAAACACACAGTGACAAATCAGTAACTACAAAATAGTACTATTCGCATCCCAAAAAGAGTGATTATGTTTTTTTGTTGGACTGTCCCAAAAAATTGATCATTTTTTATACTTAGCATACAATCTTTTACAAAAAACTTTACTTTTACCCTTCTTTTGGCTATTAAAGTTCTCCGACATTTATGGTTTTCTTATGCTAGGACCACACAAACACATGAACGCCGTCTCTCTCCAACATTTATGGTCTTCTTATGCTAGGACCCACACAAACACATGAAAACATTTATGGTCTTCTTATGCTAGACCACTGAGATGGTGGGACCATGACAATCCCTTCTCTAAAAGTGAGTTTTAAAAGTGAGTGGAATTACTTTCTAACTCATCTTACACTCAAGAATATAAACCTCGTTATTTTTGCAAAATTAATTAGATTTAAAAAATAAGGACCCCATCCAAATTTGATCATTTTTGTGTTCTAAATCTCATAAGTTGTTTATACTTGAATCATAACATCTTTTTTTCTTCTAAATTTTATATGTTATTTTTATTTTTAGACATAAATTTTTTTAATATTCATATTGAGAATGATTTTAAAGATACAATAGTCAAAATTAAGTCCTAATAAGTTGTTGTATTGAATAGGTAACTTTCAGAATGTTTAGAATTAGTTTTCATTATACAAGGGTTATACGAAAATCAACTTATCAACAAATAAGGACTCCATCCAAGGATATATTGGAGACCTTACGCGATATTTTTCACTTAATATAGAGTGTTTAGAATTGTATTTCATATTGAAAAATATAGTTTGCAGTGGGCTTGAATGGCACGGGGTGGTTCATTGTGATGGCAGCTTGACGGATCCGGATCACCTGTTGTGGCTAGGGTTACAGCAGGCATGCTGTAGCCCCAGTCACAGCCGTCCGATCGAGTGAGGTGGGAAGAGACGGCCCAGATTAAGCCACGTCAGCCAGCCAGCCATTTACTCTCTACCGACCCAACCTTATCACGCCAAACCCAGCGTCTCTCTCTCTCTCTACGGCAGCGACGACACCTCCAAATTCGGCAACGGTGATCCATGGATACTTTAATCAAGCACTTCATGACAACTTCCTCTCTCTCCATGTGCTAAATCGATCCGTGGGCTCCAAACCGTAGCCTGACTGCACGTTCCGGCGACAGTACCTCCATCTTATGGTGGCGACACCTCCACCTTACTGCTACAACACCTCTACGGTTAGTCATGGGTCCAAGATCGTGCTCATGGCTTCTCAAGGTCTACACCATGGGGACGTATAAAGTTAAGTCAAAATTGAACTGCAATCACTAATATATAAGTATCACCTCATGAGTTAAAGTGGTCGGGATCACATAGGTCAGTTTAAATAATCAAATGGTTCGAAGTTCTACGAATAGAAGGGCTTAATCACTCCTCGGTTGTTGATGATTGATTTTTAAAAGTCAAAAAGTTCTTGTCGGATTTAACAGATGTGACGTCATGGTATCGGAAGAGGTGGATCGTCGTCGTCACCGGAAGGTGGAGGAGTAGTTGCCGTCAGTAGATGGCTTTAGATCGTCGTAGTCGCCGGAAGGTGGAGGAGAGTAGTCGCCGTCGGCAGGTGGATTGGGAGGTCGAGAGAGAGAGAGGAGGGAAGGGATTCATTTGGCGTGAGATTGGGTTGGAGGTGGACGTGTCATCGCCACCGACAAACGGAATTGGGGAGGGAGACGGAGAGAGACACGCTTGGTTTGGCATAAGAAGGTTGGGTCGGCAAAGCAGTAATGGGGAAGAGTAAATGGATGGATGACGTGGCTTAATCTAGGCCGTCTCTTCCCACTTAACTTGATCGGGCGGTTGTGACTGGGGCTACAGCATGCCTGCTGTAACCCTTACCACAGCAGGTGATCCGGATCCCTCAAGCTGCCATCACAATGAACCATCACCCCCGTGCCATTCAAGCCTACATCCACAAACATCAACCTTTTGCACAAAAAAACCTTGATCTCTATATTGATGGTGAGGGACGATGTCTTCGTGGAGTTGCATGTAGGTAGGTAGGTGTTGGTGGGGTCGCATTCCTAGTGGCAGTGGTAACCACTAGGCTAGGCTCATGGCGGCTGTATAGGTGGTTCTTAAGGTGGCAGGTGGATTTGTTGTTTTAGCCTGTTGATGGTGATAGGCGATGGCTTGGTGATGTACATGCAGGTGGATAGGTGGTTGGATTGGGGTTGGAGATTGGTGGTTGGTGGTGGTATGGGTGGATTTTGTGGTGACAACTCAAATATTGTGGGTATGATGGCAATTGCAGTGGTGGTTCTTGCGTTAGGGTGGTTGTGTGTGTGGAGGTGCTTGAGTTGGTAATAAAGAATTAAAGAAAAGAAGATAAAGCAATTAGAGATAGGAGGGACATTCGTGTCTTTTTACAGGCCATTTTTTTCCGAATATGACTAATTGTCCTCAATTGCACCAAAGTGATAGATAAAGAGGGTGAATTGTCAAAGTTAATACCCAAAGGAGTTGACCCACAAACCCCAAATACTTGACGGATGAAGGAAAGGTTTGGGGTGGGTGGGGGGGGGGGATGGGGTGGTATATAAGCATGCCATAGGAATGTGCAAATTACTTTGTTCTTCTATACAGTTGCCAAATCAAAATGAACTACATGCTCAAGGATATCGCCTATTGGTATTTCACCACAAGGTTTAATTTGTTCTTTTAATAGGAAGTTCACTCATTTAAAAATAAACGTGACTTTCTTTGATGAAATAACCATTGCAAAATAGATTATGTAATAAAGTTTATTTTGCAGTTCAAATTTTTTTAAGTAGATGAGTATTAATAAGGCCGTCTTAGCGCGGGTTTCAAGGCTAGTCAACGAGCAGTAGGTGCAAAAGGGAACTAATATGTGGTGGAAGTTAAAGAGCCATATGTTTGACAATGGGGGGCTTCTTTCGGCTTCTCATGATATGAATACTAATAAGGGGAAAGTAGGGAATGACCCCCTCTACTTTACACATGTGTTTTGCCCCCCTCCACAACTTAAGCACTAAACCCCCCCCCCCCCCCCCCACAGTTTAAGAAAATGGGCACAATGGACTGAAATCATCCAACTTAGCTGCGTTTTTTGGAGGGAAAGCATTGGCGCCCTAAAGGTATTTTTTTTAAAGACCAAAATGCCCTTATACTCTCTTTATAACACAAAACTTCATCCTTTACCCTCATTTCTTCCACTACCAAACCCATTTGCAGCCTCCTTTCTTCCTCTTCCAACATCCCAACTACATTTTGGTTCTCTACCCACATCTCCATGTTTTTTAACTAATAAAGATATATTTATGATATAAAGATTCATTGGCAAAAATTACGTAGAAATTATACTCATCCCCCCCCCCTCTCTGCCCCTTCAAAAGGAGGGAAAAAAAAAACTTCACCAAGAAGCAGCCTGAAATTCTACAAAGGCCTCATTGGAGCCACTATACCGGTATAATCCTTCGCCCAAGCTTAATTAACGGCTATACACAGCATCATAGGCTCTCAAATACACCCGAACAAATAAGAAGGAATTAGTTCACAAATCATTTCGTGGCTTTGCTTATTGTACAACAACCAGCTCCTCGTAAACAGTTGCTGCCCTTTGGCATCCCCAAATACAGCAGTCCCCCACTTCTTTTTTACACTTTTGCACACACACAAAAGCACCACAAAACACCTCACACGACTGCTGCCCTTTGGCAGCCCATTACAGTAGTCATTCACCTTCCTTTCACACCTTTGCGTACATGCAAAAACACCACAAAAATCCCACGCAGCTGATGCCCTTTTTCACCTTCACAAACACACACAAAAACACCACAAAAGCTTCACAAAGCTGCTGCCCTTTGACAGCTCTATTACAGCCCTTCCCATCCCCCTTTTCTTTCCACACTTCAGGGGTCCTTAACGCGCCATTACACAAGCCACAATACCACGCCAACAGTAGCTTACCTGGCAGTCCTCACGGTACCCCTTTCTTCACTCATTTCCACCTTGCGCGCACACCAAATTATAGCAGCAGTAGCAGCCCCTTTTCTTGTTCTTTTCCCCCTTCTTTTGCACCCTTTTCATGCATACAAACACCCTTACGCACTGCCGAAACAGCCTTCACATGTCTGTCCTCGGCAGTCCTCTTTTTCACATGTCGTTACCGCACTTCGCCAACAATACAGCCCCATCACGCACAGGGGCCATTTGCTGCTTCTCATCCCCTTCTCCTTCACACGGTTTAGCAGATCCGTAAGATTTCCAAGTTGTTCCGCTCTTCGTTGAGTAGATCGGCGACGCGACGCATATGGGGATTAACAGAGAAGATTACACTGGTTTGGGCATGCTTCCTGAAATTTTTTGAGAGAGAAAGATGAAATGGGTTTGGGCACAGAGAGAAGGCATAGAGAGATTGCACGGGTTTCTCGATAAATTAAAGGTTATATGGAAGGATAAAAAGGACATTTTATAAAGATCTGTTACGGTCAATTAACTGTGCCCATTTTCTTAAACTGTGGGGGGTTTAGTGCTTAAGTTTGAAGTGGAGGGGGGCAAAATGCACAACGTGTAAAGTAGAGGGGGTCATTCCCTACTTTCCCCTACTAATAACTTACAAATGCATTATATTTTCTTAATACGTGATCCTTTGATCCAAGTAGAGGAAACAATGGACACCACACGTTCCTGTCAACTGGTTATAAGAAAGATGTAGTTGCTTAAGCATAGTTAAGTTCCTAATGTCTCTTGCTATCAACCCATTGAAGTAGTTGGATGACAAACCCAACACTTGAATTTGTTCCGTACTTGATATATTGTATAGGAAACTCGAGATAGTGTCTGTAAATAAACTCATAACATAGAGTTCATATGATTTTCAAACCTGTAAAGAAACTACATAGAGAAGTTCAAACCATATTTGGATTTAGCTGGTGAGGCACGAACAAGGAAAACACCATTAATATCACGTTCCTTCTTCGTGCCTTCTGTAGAGTTGGTGGGGATCCCACTGTTTTGCAGTATGAAAGCCTTCAGACCTATAGCCTGTTGCAATGTAATCTACAAATGCATCTCTAAAATCCTATGCAAAAGGATCCAAGCAGTATTGCCTACCATTATTAGCAAAAGGCAGTCAGCTTTTGTAGCGAACATACAGATTGTAGATAATATCTTTCTTATGCAAGAAATATGCAGGAATTATCATAGACAAGGAGGAGGGGCTAGATGTGTTATTAAAATTGACATCCAAAAGGCATATGACTCAGTTGGTTGGGACTTTTTGAGGAAGATTATGGAGGTGCTCAAGTTTCCTACAAGATATGTAAATTGGGTTATGCTATGCCTCAATACTGCCAAGTTTTCAATAAACCTTAATGGCTCAATGGAAGGATATTTCTCTAGTGCAAAAGGGCTTAGACAAGGGGATCCAATTTCCCCTTATCTATTCTTATTGGTTATGGAGGCCTTCTCTGGGATGTTGGATGAATACACTGCCCAAGATGATTTCAAATTCCATCCAAAATGCAAAGACTTACATATCAATCATCTAGGTTTTACAGATAACTTGTTCATACTATCTGCTGCTGACCCTCACTCAGTCACAAGGGTCAAACAAGCTATTAATGAGTTTGGTGAGTTCTCTGGGCTGAGCCCTAATCTGTAAAAAAGTTTAATTTTCATGGCTGGAGTGGATGACAGTATTGCTACCCAAATCCTCTGAATCCTTGAAATTTCAAAGGGGGAGCTCCCAGTCACTTACCTTGGTGTCCCACTGATTTCTACTAAACTACAATCAAAGGATTGCCAGGTATTAATAGAGAAACTCACAAAGAGGATCAACTGTTGGGCTACAAGGCACCTATCTTATACAGGATGACTTCAAGTTGCTATCTCGGTGCTATTCAGTATGCAAGTCTTCTGGTGCTCTATGTTTCTACTGCCAAAGAGTATTATCAATGAGATTCAAGCTAAAAGTAGAGCTTTCATATGGCATGGGAAGGAGGTAAAGTGCACTAAAGCTAAGGTAGCTTGGAAAGACCTCTGTCTCCCAAAGAATGAAGGTGGTTTAGGCTTAAAAAGGCTGGAAGAATGGAATAAGGCAGCTATTTGTAAACATATATGGGACCTTGCTAGCAAGAAAGACTCACTTTGGGTGAAATGGTGCCATACTTACATCATAAAACAACACCATTTCTGGACCTTCAAGGCTCCTGCAGACTTATCTTGGAGCTGGTGCAAACTGTTGAAGCTTAGAACTATGATGAAGTCCCACATATCATACAAAATTGGTGATGGAACAAATACATGGTTGTGGTGGACAATTGAATGCCAATATGGCCTTTATTAGAGAAATTTGGCCAAAGAATGATCTATGACTCTGGACTACCTATAAATAGCAAGGTAGCAGCTATTATAACTAATGGCTCTTGGCAAATACCTGAGGTAAGATCACAAGCTATGAGGAAATGGAAAGAAGAAATAAATGGAGTAGCTATGCATAAGGTTCATACTAAGGACAAAATATGGTGGAATCTGCAAAGGAATGAGAAATTCACCATTAACTCTGCCTGGGAGGAGCTTAGATACTCTGCTAATATAGCTCCATGGTAGAAGCTATTATGGTTCACTGGCCATATACCTAGATGTGCTCTAATTTTATCGATGCTATGTAAAGGGGGTATGAGAACTAGGGATAAATTGAAAGCCTGAAACTACACCACAGAAGATGGATGCTCTATGTGCAATGTTGAAAAGGAAACAGGAAGCCACTTATTTGTGCAATGCAATTTTGCTAAGAACCTATGGCACATGGTATTTCAGAAGCTGCTAATTAGATTACCATTGATGAATTGGCAACAACTCCTAAACCAAGCTTCATGTATGTTCAGAGGGAAAAGCTTCTCTGCTAGGCTAAGGAAACTGGCGTTGGCAGTCACAGTTTATACCATTTGGAATGAGAGAAACTTGAGAATATTCAAGCAAGAGCAAAAGCCAGAGGAAGTATGCTTCCAGAAAATCCAGCAGATGATTAAACATAGGGTGCTAAGCTGGAAGAAATTTCCTGCCCACAGCTTAAACAAGCAGCTATGTCATGCATGAGGACTCCCTGAATACATCCTAACAGCTTAATAGATAAGTAGATGAATTTTTTCAATACACCTTGTAATCATGCTACAGTAAATAGCCAAGACTAAGATGTATACTCTTGTACAGTGATTTGAGATTTCATGGAATAAAAGGACATTTTACCCAAAAACAAAAATCAGTGGTTGTGAATTGGATGACGACTTTTTCATGCGCTGTTATGCTCTCTACTAGTTGTACTTTGGAAATGTTTTTAAAAGATTCGACTCTAATGTTGAAATATCAAATTTGATACATGTTGAAAGACTTCGGAGCAAAACCCAAACTTCGCTCCAAGGGAGAAATGGAGGGGAGACTTCATTTTCCATATTATCTTTCATCCTTTGGTATTCTATCTTTTTTTGATGGCCTATCAATACATCGTAGTGTGTAAACCTTGTGATACATGATTGGTACGGTGATGTTGATAACTGCGTGTCAACTGCAGCTTTCGTGTTCTTGCGAGTGAGAAAAGGAAGACGTGGGTACTTATGAAAGTCGGGGAATGTGGATTTAGTTGACATCCATATTTGTCATAAGATAAAAGGGTGGTATGCTAATATGAATTTTTTTTTGGCTGCGATTGGGTAGAAAGACTCTTCCTCTAACCCCCCATATAACGATAATTAATGGTCACTACATGTTTTTAGTAGCTTTTATTTAGTGATGTTAAAAAAAAATAGTGTTAAGAATTATCGCTAAAAGTTTTCGGAGAAAAGTCACTAAAAATATATGGTGACTATTGATTGTCGCCGAAATTTGTTCAACTAATATTAGCAGTAGTTCATTTTCCGTAAATGAGTAACATCTCATTCAAGTCCACCATCTAGCAGAAGCATCATGCCTATCCTTTCACTGGATTGTGTGCAAACCAAGCAGTTTTAATGAGCGGACCCGTTTAGCCCTCTTTCTCTTGGGTATCATATGTTCACTCTAAACTTAGAGAATATCTATTCTTAGGCGTTTACTCGTTGCCGCCCTCACGTAACAAGAAAAATAAAACCCCAGAAATTCTAGGCTGAAACCAGTGCCCCCTTACCCCGTACTCGTTGCCGCCCTCCCACCCACAACCGCCTCAATCGACTACCTTTGGCTCATCACCTCCATCTTCATCTCCTCCACCACTGCACTTGTTGCCATCAATTAATCGCGGCCCACCCTTCTTACTCCTCACCACGCTGCCGTAGCCCTCATTGACCGAGTGCCGCTCACGCTGCCGCCGGCATGAACCGTCACCCCGTCCCATTCAAATCCACCTCCACAAACATCAACAACCTCAAAAAAAACCTCAATCTCTCTGTTAATGGTCACGGGCGATGTCTTGGTGGCGCCATAGGTAGGTGGGCATGTCTTTTTTAAAGTGGAATCCTTGGGGGTGGTGGTGGTTACTGGGGTAGGCTCATTGGCAGCTGCGACGGTGGTTCTTAAGGTGGCAGGTGGATAGGTAATTTTAGGGTGGGCTAGGCCTTTTAATGGTGTTGGGCGATTGATTGGTGGTGCGCAGGCAAGTGGCTCGGTGGTTGGGTAGGGGATTGCAAACAAGTGGGATACGAATGTATTTTGTGGCAGCAACTCAAGTATTGAGGGCATGATGACGGCACCGGCGGCTCTTAAGTTGGGGGTGGTTATGGGTGCGATGGAGCTTGAGTTGGCGATGAAGGATTGAAGAAGAGACGGTAAAGCAATCAGAGATAGGAAGGACATTTGTGTCTTTTACCAGGCCAATTTTGTCAAAAATCGATCAATTGTCTTCAATTGCACCAAATTGACAAATAAAAAGAGCCGATTGTCAAACCGAGGGGGTTGACCCTCAAACCTGATACACTTGATAGGAGGCCATTTTTCATTTCCCCTAACTTTTGTAAACCGTATGGTACAAAAATTATATATAACAAATTGTCTCGATCAACGTTAAACTAACATGTGGTTAATGTTATGGGCATGCCATAGAAATGTGCAAATTACTTTCGAAACAAACTTATAGAAGCATAATAAAAATGTCTGAAGCAATAACGAGTCAATCTCAATATTATCTCTACATGTTTTTTCAGTGTAGTCTATTTTTTCTTTTGTTTTTCTACCAAACAAACTTTAAATTTTTGTTACTCTATATA
>JAVXUO010001374.1:0-33900 GCA_033065855.1 Escallonia rubra | reverse complement strand
AAATAATCAAGTTGTTAGAAGTTATACGAACAAAAGTGCTTAATCATTCCTATGTTGTTGATGATTGATTTTTAAAAGTCAAAAAGTTCTTGTGCATTTAACAGATGTGCCGTCACGGTATCGGAGGAGGTGGATCGTCGTCGTCACGTCGGAAGGTGGAGCTAGAGTCGCCGTCGGGAGACGGACAGAGAGACGCTTGGTTTGGCATAAGAAGGTTTGGTCGGTAGAGCGGTAATGGGGAAGAGTAAATGGCTGGATGACGTGGCTTAATTTGGGCGGCCTCTTCCCACTTGAATCGATCGGACGGCTATGACTGGCGCTACAGCATGCCTGCTATAACCCTAGCCACAGCAGATGATTCGGATCCCTCAAGCTGCCATCACAATGAACCATCACCCCGTCCCATTCAAGCCCACATCCACAAACATCAACCTTTTGCACAAAAAAACCCTGATCTCTATATTGATGGTGATGGACGATGTCTTCGTGGAGTTGCATGTAGGTAGGTAGGTGTTTGTGGGGTCGCATTCCTAGTGGCAGTGGTAACCACTAGGCTAGGCTCATGGCGGCTGCATAGGTGGTTCTTAAGGTGGCAGGTGGATTGGTTGTTTTAGCCTGTTGATGGTGATAGGCGATGGCTTGGTGATGTACATGCAGGTGGATAGGTGGTTGGATTGGGGTTGGAGATTGGTGGTTGGTGGTGGTATGGGTGGATTTTGTGGTGACAACTCAAGTATTGTGGGTATGATGGCAATTGCAGTGGTGGTTCTTGCGTTAGGGTGGTTGTGTGTGTGGAGGTGCTTGAGTTGGTAATAAAGAATTAAAGAAAAGAAGATAAAGCAAATAGAGATAGGAGGGACATTCGTATCTTTTTACAGGCCAATTTTGTCCGAATATGACTAATTGTCCTCAATTGCACCAAAGTGATAGATAAAGAGGGTGAATTGTCAAAGTTAATACCCAAAGGAGTCACCCACAAACCCCAAATACTTGACGGATGAAGGAATGGTTTGGGTGGGTGGGGGGGGGGATGGGGTGATATATGAGCATGCCATAGGAATGTGCAAATTACTCTGTTCTTCTATACAGTTGCCAAATCAAAATGAACTACATGCTCAAGGACATCGCCTATTGGTATTTCACCACAAGGTTTAATTTATTCTTTTAATAGGAAGTTCACTCATTTAAAAATAAACGTGACTTTCTTTGATGAAATAACCATTGCAAAATAGATTATGTAATAAAGTTTATTTTGCAGTTCAAATTTTTTTAAGTAGATGAGTATTAATAAGGCCGTCTTAGCGCGGGTTTCAAGGCTAGTCAACGAGCAGTAGGTGCAAAAGGGAACTAATATGGGGTGGAAGTTGAAGTGAGCCATATGTTTGACAATGGGGGGCTTCTTTCGGCTTCTCATGATATGAATACTAATAAGGGGAAAGTAGGGAATGACCCCCTTTACTTTACACGTTGTGCGTTTTGCCCCCCTCCACTTCAAACTTAAGCACTAAACCCTCCCACAGTTTAAGAAAATGGGCACAATGGACGGAAATCATCCAACTTAGCTGCGTTTTTTGGAGGGAAAGCATTGGCGCCCTAAAGGTATTTTTTTAAGACCAAAATGCCCTTATACTCTCTTTATAACACAAAACTTCATCCTTTACCCTCATTTCTTCCACTACCAAACCCATTTGCAGCCTCCTTTCTTCCTCTTCCAACATCCCAACTACATTTTGGTTCTCTACCCACATCTCCATGTTTTTTTAACTAATAAAGATATATTTTTGATATAAAGATTCATTGGCAAAAATTACGTAGAAATTATACTCACCCCCCCCCCTCTGCCCCTTCAAAAGGGGAAAAAAAACTTCACCTAGAAGCAGCCTGAAATTCTACAAAGGCCTCATTGGAGCCACTATACCGGTATAATCCTTCGCCCAAGCTTAATTAACGGCTATACACAGCATCATAGGCTCTCAAATACACCCGAACAAATAAGAAGGAATTAGTCCACAAATCATTTCGTGGCTTTGCTTCTTGTACAACAACCAGCTCCTCGTAAACAGTTGCTGCCCTTTGGCATCCCCAAATACAGCAGTCCCCCACTTCCTTTTTACACCTTTGCACACACACAAAAGCACCACAAAACACCTCACACGGCTGCTGCCCTTTGGCAGCCCATTACAGTAGTCTTTCACCTTCCTTTCACACCTTTGCATACATGCAAAAACACCACAAAGCTTCACAAAGCTGCTGCCCTTTGACAGCTCTATTACAGCCCTTCCCATCCCCCTTTTCTTTCCACACTTCAGGGGTCCTTAACGCGCCATTACACAAGCCACAATACCACGCCAACAGTCCCTTACCTGGCAGTCCTCACGGTACCCCTTTCTTCCCTCCTTTCCACCTTGCGCGCACACCAAATTACAGCAGCAGTAGCAGCCCCTTTTCTTGTTGTTTTCCCCCTTCTTTTGCACCCCTTTCATGCATACAAACACCCTTACGCACTGCCGAAACAGCCTTCACATGTCTGTCCTCAGCAGTCCTTTTTTTCACATGCCGTTACCCGCACTTCGCCAACAACACAGCCCCATCACGCACAGGGGCCATTTGCTGCTTCTCATCCCCTTCTCCTTCACACGGTTTAGCAGATCCGTAAGATTTCCAAGTTGTTCCACTCTTCGTTCAGTAGATCGGCGACGCGACGCATATGGGGATTAACAGAGAAGATTACACTGGTTTGGGCATGCTTCCCGGAATTTTTTAAGAGAGAAAGATGAAATGGGTTTGGGCATAGAGAGATTGCACGGGTTTCCCGAAAAATTGAAAGTTATATGGAAGGATAAAAAGGACATTTTACAAAGATCTGTTACGGTCAATTAACTGTGCCCATTTTCTTAAACTGTGGGGGGTTTAGTGCTTAAGTTTGAAGTGGAGGGGGGCAAAACGCACAACGTGTAAAGTAGAGGGGGTCATTCCCTACTTTTCCCTACTAATAACTTACAAATGCAATATATTTTCTTAATACGTGATCCTTTGATCCAAGCAGAGGAAACAATGGACACCACATGTTCCTGTCAACTGGTTATAAGAAAGATGTAGTTGCTTAAGCATAGTTAAGTTCCTAATGTCTCTTGCTATCAGCCCACTGAAGTAGTTGGATGACAAACCCAACACTTGAATTTGTTCCATACTTGATATATTGTATAGGAAACTCGAGATAGTGTCTGTAAATAAACTCATAACATAGAGTTCATATGATTTTCAAACCTGTAAAGAAACTACATAGAGAAGTTCAAACCATATTTGGATTTAGCTGGTGAGGCACGAACAAGGAAAACACCATTAATATCACGTTCCTTCTTCGTGCCTTCTGTAGAGTTGGTGGGGATCCCACTGTTTTGCACTATGCTTGACTGGCATAATAATCAGTGGTTGTGAATTACTTTAATTCACAAAGATTCGTTGCCCCAATACTATGAAAGCCTTCAGACCTATAGCCTGTTGCAATGTAATCTACAAATGCATCTCTAAAATCCTATGCAAAAGGATCCAAGCAGTATTGCCTACCATTATTAGCAAAAGGCAGTCAGCTTTTGTAGCGAACATACAGATTGTAGATAATATCTTTCTTATGCAAGAAATATGCAGGAATTATCATAGACAAGGAGGAGGGGCTAGATGTGTTATTAAAATTGACATCCAAAAGGCATATGACTCAGTTGGTTGGGACTTTTTGAGGAAGATTATGGAGGTGCTCAAGTTTCCTACAAGATATGTAAATTGGGTTATGCTATGCCTCAATACTGCCAAGTTTTCAATAAACCTTAATGGCTCAATGGAAGGATATTTCTCTAGTGCAAAAGGGCTTAGACAAGGGGATCCAATTTCCCCTTATCTATTCTTATTGGTTATGGAGGCCTTCTCTGGGATGTTGGATGAATACACTGCCCAAGATGATTTCAAATTCCATCCAAAATGCAAAGACTTACATATCAACCATCTAGGTTTTGCAGATGACTTGTTCATACTATCTGCTGCTGACCCTTACTCAGTCACAAGGGTCAAACAAGCTATTAATGAGTTTGGTGAGTTCTCTGGGCTGAGCCCTAATCTGTAAAAAAGTTTAATTTTCATGGCTGGAGTGGATGACAGTATTGCTACCCAAATCCTCTGAATCCTTGAAATTTCAAAGGGGGAGCTCCCAGTCACTTACCTTGGTGTCCCACTGATTTCTACTAAACTACAATCAAAGGATTGCCAGGTATTAATAGAGAAACTCACAAAGAGGATCAACTGTTGGGCTACAAGGCACCTATCTTATGCAGGAAGAGTTCAAGTGGCTATCTCGGTGCTATTCAGTATGCAAGTCTACTGGTGCTCTATGTTTCTACTGCCAAAGAGTATTATCCATCAGATTCAAGCTAAAATTAGAGCTTTCATATGGCATGGGAAGGAGGTAAAGTGCACTAAAGCTAAGGTAGCTTGGAAAGACCTCTGTCTCCCAAAGAATGAAGGTGGTTTAGGCTTAAAAAGGCTGGAAGAATGGAATAAGGCAGCTATTTGTAAACATATATGGGACCTTGCTAGCAAGAAAGACTCATTTTGGGTGAAATGGTGCCATACTTACATCATAAAACAACACCATTTCTGGACCTTCAAGGCTCCTGCAGACTTATCTTGGAGCTGGTGCAAACTGTTGAAGCTTAGAACTATGATGAAGTCCCACATATCATACAAAATTGGTGATGGAACAAATACATGGTTGTGGTGGACAATTGGATGCCAAGAGGGCCTTTATTAGAGAAATTTGGCCAAAGAATGATCTATGACTCTGGACTACCTATAAATAGCAAGGTAGCAGCTATTATAACTAATGGCTCTTGGCAAATACCTGAGGTAAGATCACAAGCTATGAGGAAATGGAAAGAAGAAATAATTGGACTAGATATGCCTCATGTGCATACTAAGGACAAAATATGGTGGAATCTGCAAAGGAATGAGAAATTCACCATTAACTCTGCCTGGGAGGAGCTTAGATACTCTGCTAATATAGCTCCATGGTAGAAGCTATTATGGTTCACTGGCCATATACCTAGATGTGCTCTAATTTTATCGATGCTATGTAAAGGGGGTATGAGAACTAGGGATAAATTGAAAGCCTGAAACTACACCACAGAAGATGGATGCTCTATGTGCAATGTTGAAAAGGAAACAGGAAGCCACTTATTTGTGCAATGCAATTTTGCTAAGAACCTATGGCACATGGTATTTCAGAAGCTGCTAATTAGATTACCATTGATGAATTGGCAACAACTCCTAAACCAAGCTTCATGTATGTTCAGAGGGAAAAGCTTCTCTGCTAGGCTAAGGAAACTGGCGTTGGCAGTCACAGTTTATACCATTTGGAATGAGAGAAACTTGAGAATATTCAAGCAAGAACAAAAGCCAGAGGAAGTATGCTTCCAGAAAATCCAGCTGATGATTAAACATAGGGTGCTAAGCTGGAAGAAATCTCCTGCCCACAGCTTAAACAATCAGCTATGTCATGCATGGGGACTCCCTGAATACATCATAACAGCTTAATAGATAAGTAGATGAATTTTTTCAATACACCTTGTAATCATGCTACAGTAAATAGCCAAGACTAAGATGTATACTCTTGTACAGTGATTTGAGATTTCATGGAATAAAAGGACATTTTACCCAAAAACAAAAATCAGTGGTTGTGAATTGGATGACGACTTTTTCATGCGCTGTTATGCTCTCTACTAGTTGTACTTTGGAAATGTTTTTAAAAGATTCGACGCCAATGTTGAAAATATCAAATTTGATACATGTTGAAAGACTTCGGAGCAAAACCCAAACTTCGCTCCAAGGGAGAAATGGAGGGGAGACTTCATTTTCCATATTATCTTTCATCCTTTGGTATTCTATCTTTTTTTGATGGCCTATCAATATATCGTAGTGTGTAAACCTTGTGATACGTGATTGGTACGGTGATTTTGATAACTACGTATCAATTTCAGCTTTCGTGTTCTTGCGAGTGAGAAAAGGAAGACGTGGGTACTTATGAAAGTCGGGGAATGTGGATGTAGCTGACATCCATATTTGTCATAAGATAAAAGGGTGGTATGCTAATATGAATTTTTTTTTGGCTGCGATTGGGTAGAAAGACTCTTCCTCTAACCCCCCATATAACGATAATTAATGGTCGCTACATGTTTTTAGTAGCTTTTATTTAGTGATGTTAAAAAAAAATGTTAAGAATTATCGTTAAAAGTTTTCGGAGAAAAGTCACTAAAAATATTTGGTGACTATTGATTGTCGCCGAAATTTGTTCAACTAATATTAGCAGTAGTTCATTTTCCGTAAATGAGTAACATCTCATTCAAGTCCACCATCTAGCAGAAGCATCATGCCTATCCTCTCACTGGATTGTATGCAAACCAAGCAGTTTTAATGAGCAGACCCATTTAGCCCTCTTTCTCTTGGGTATCATATGTTCACTCTAAACTTAGAGAATATCTATTCTTAGGCGTTTACTCGTTGCCGCCCTCGCGTAACAAGAAAAATAAAACCCCAGAAATTCTAGGCTGAAACCAGTGCCCCCTTCCCCCGTACTCGTTGCCGCCCTCCCACCCACAACCGCCACCACCGCCTCAATCGACTGCCGTTGGCTCATCACCTGCATCTTCATCTCATCCACCACTGCACTT
This sequence comes from Escallonia rubra, assembly GCA_033065855.1. Lineage (NCBI taxonomy): Eukaryota > Viridiplantae > Streptophyta > Magnoliopsida > Escalloniales > Escalloniaceae > Escallonia > Escallonia rubra. The sequence continues at coordinate 27,184 of JAVXUO010001374.1, read as the reverse complement.
ATTGCCATCAATTAATCGCGGCCCACCCTTCCTACTCCTGACCACGCTGTCGTAGCCCTCATTGACCGAGTGCCGTTCACGCTGCCGCCGCCATGAACCATCACCCCGTCCCATTCAAATCCACCTCCACAAACATCAACAACCTGAAAAAAAACCTCAATCTCTCTGTTAATGGTCACGGGCGATGTCTTGGTGGCGCCACAGGTAGGTGGGCAGGTCTTTTTTAGAGTGGAATCCTTAGGGGTGGTGGTGGTTACTGGGGTAGGCTCATTGGCAGCTGCGACGGTGGTTCTTAAGGTGGCAGGTGGATAGGTAATTTTAGGGTGGGCTAGGCCTTTTAATGGTGTTGGGCGATTGCTTGGTGGTGCGCAGGCAGGTGGCTCGGTGGTTGGGTTGGGGATTGCAAACAAGTGGGATACGAATGTATTTTGTGGCAGCAACTCAAGTATTGAGGGCATGATGGCGGCACCGGCGGCTCTTAAGTTGGGGGTGGTTATGGGTGCGATGGAGCTTGAGTTGGCGATGAAGGATTGAAGAAGAGACGGTAAAGCAATCAGAGATAGGAAGGACATTTGTGTCTTTTACCGGGCCAATTTTGTAAAAAATCGATCAATTGTCTTCAATTACACCAAATTGATAATTAAAAAAGGCCGATTGTCAAACCGAGGGGGTCGACCCTGAAACCTGATACACTTGATGGGAGGCCATATTTCATTTCCCCTAACTTTTATATACCATATGGTACAAAAAATATATATAACAAATTGTCTCAATCAACATTAAACTAACAAGTGGTTAATGTTATAGGCATGCCATAGAAATGTGCAAATTACTTTCAAAACAAACTAATAGAAGCATAATAAAAATGTCTGAAGCAGTAATGAGTCAATCTCATATATTCTCCACATGTTTTTCAGTGTAGTCTATTGTTTCCTTGTTTGTTTACCAAACAAACTTTAACTTTTTGTTACTCTATATAGTTACCAAATCAAAAGTAGATACATGCTCAAGGACATTGTTTATTTATAGTTCCCTACACGGGTTACTTTATTCTTTTAGTAGAAAGTTCACTCATTTGAATATACACGAGACTTTCTTTGATAAAATATTCATTAAAATATAAATTGTGCAATATATTTTAGTAAGCAGTTCAAAGTTTTTTAAGTAGATGAGTATTAATAAGACCGTGATTCGCACGGGTTTCAGGGCTAGTCAATGAGTAATAGGTGCAAAAGGGCACTAATATGTGATTGAAGTTGAGGTGAGCAGTATGTGTAAAAACGGGGTTCTTATTGGGGGGCTTCTCACGTTATAAAAACTAATAACTTGCAAGTATAATACGTTGTTGGAGACTATAAATGACATAAATGATTTTATATTATATGTGAACTCAATTATAATTGATGGAGGCTTCTAAGACAAACCATGAAAATATCTCGAATTTGTATTCACGGAGTTATTACTTCATATATTTTCTTTGTTGTGGTTTAGTGTTACTATGTTGGTTTTCCACAGTTGATTTTGTTTGTGACGCTTATTACTTTATGTAGAGGAACGTTTGACACCACACGTACCTGTCAACTTGTTATAAGAAAGATCTAGTTCCTTAAGCATAGTCAAGTTCCCAAAGTCTCTTGGTATCGATCCACTGAAGTTGTTGGATGCCAAATAAAATATTTCAATTTGTTGCAGACTTGGTATGTTGTAGAGGAAACTCGAGATGGTGCCTGTAAATATATACTTATAATGAAGCCACATTTTAGGAGCATACATAAACAGAAGCTCATTAGACAATAACAATTCATATGATGTTCAAACCTGTCAATAAATTTTGACCAAGATATAACTCCTTGAGCATCGATAAACCTCCAATCTCTCTGGGTACTGGCCCACTAAATCGGTTCATCGACAATGAAAGAACTTCTAGTTTAGAACATCGACCAATACTAGCCAATATTGGGCCATTGAGCTCGTTCCCACAGGCTAAGCCATTTGAGATTTAAAAGATTGCCAATGTCTTCCGGAATCCCTCCTTGTAGTAAGTTGAATTTTTAATAAAAATCTCATCAAGCTTTAAATATTGTGCTAAAACTAATGTGACAATAGTGTAATGACTTTCTAACCTTTCAAGCCAGTGCAATAAGTAAGATCCAAAATCTGAAGCGCAGTTAAGTTCCCAACCGGTGGGATGACGCCTGCAAAATGCTTAGATTTTGTGGTTGAAAGAAAGCATTTTCTATGAGCATACAGAGAAATTAAATGCTAAACATAACATGATGGGGCTTACACTCTGTTAATGCCCTTTTCTCGTTAATATGACATTCAAACCTGTGAGAGTGTTGAAGCGAAGATTTAGCTCCTTAAGCATTGATAAGTTCCCAATCACATTCGGTATTGGTCCCGTAAGTGTTTTATACGCCAACCTCACTAGTTCAAGTTTGTAACATCCACCAATACTAGACGGAATTTGGCCAGTTAAGTCATTCCCTTCTAGTACAAGCCATTTGAGATTTACAAGATTGCCGATGTCTTCCGGGATCCTTCCTTGTAGAGAATTGTACTTCAAATTCAACCTTTCAAGCATTGACACGTTACAAATAGATGGTGGGATTGTGCCCGAGAAGCTGTTATTTCCGAAGGCCAGCACTTGAAGTTGACGTAATTCGCCAAGCCACAAGGGAAGCTCCCCACTTAGCACATTGTATCTTGCAAGCAATTCTCTGAGCCGGCGCAAATGAGCCATCTCTTTGGGCAGGCTGCCAGAGAAACTGTTGTTGCTAATGTCAAGAGAAACAAGAAATGAGATGTTTCCAATGTCTGGAGGTATGGTTCCAACTAAGCCCATGTTTGAAAGATTCAAGGATGCAACTCTATTATGACGACGGCTGCAAATGACCCAACCCAGTTACAAACGGGGGTCGTAGAGGACCAGTTGGTCGCTAAAATGTCATGAGCGTCTAAAGTGACAACATGGGCTTTTAAGGCGAGTAGGGCGGATTGATCAGTGATGATGCTGGGTGCAGTTCTAAGGGTCGCCGAGCAACTCATACGCATAGATTGTAACAAGAACACTGCTGCTACTAAAAGCAGGAAGCAAGTAGCTCTCTCCATGCGTGAATGTGATGTTGGATTTAGTACGTGAGGCAGAAACAAGGAAAACACAGAGTATGTGCTTATAGGAAAAATTCCTGCTCACCACGCCATTAATATAAGGTTCCTTCTTCGTGCCCTCTGTAGAGTCGGTGGGGAGCCCACTGTTTTGCACTATACTTGACTGGCCTAATAATCAGTGGTTGTGAATTGGATGACGACTTTTCATGCCCTGTTGAAAAACTTCGGATAGCTAAAAAGAAGAAGCAGAGGAACAGAGGGAGAAAGAGAAGATGGGCCGCAGAAAATGACACATTTACCCATGCCAAAACGGCATGTACATTGCACATGCGGACTTAACGTCCAAAATTGAACGGACGTCCAATTTTGGAGCCGTTTGCAACGATTTTGTCAACCTCAAGGGACACTATTGCAAAAGTTGTTAACACGGGGGGACAAAGTGCAAATATGTGTAAATCTCAGGTGACAGTTGTGGAATTAACCCATTAATCTAAGCATTTGTGGCTCTTCCTGAACAGGAAGCAAAAGATCTGCAAATTAGAGTAGAGAATATTATTTAAGAGACGGATTTATTCCGTCGCAAAAAACTCCGTCGCTGAACCGGCGCTTTACCGACGGACACCCCCGTCAGTAAAACTCCGTCGTGAAATATTATTTAAGCGACGGCCTTATTCCGTCGCCACACACCCCGTCGGTACACCTAGGCCTTCACCGACGGACTTTTAGCGGCTATTTAACTCTCAGATCTGGTTTGAACAGTCACTGCTCTCTCTTCGAAAATCCCAAAACCCATTTCTGGCGCTGGTGCCACCGCCGTTCTCACATCCTGCCCCACCTTCGGCGCCACCGAAAGCCTCGACACCGGCGGTGACTTCCCTCGACCCCGGCGATGACTTCCCTCGACCCCGGCGGTGACCTCCCTCGACAACGGCGGTGACTTCCCTCGACGCGGCGGTGACCTCCCTCGACGCCGGCGACTCCCATCAGGTAATTTTTTTTATAGTGTTTAATATCACTACCCATTATTTTATTTTATTATGTTACAATTAAATGCCCTTTATGCTTCATTTTCGGTAGCAATCGCCGACAGTCACTACGGCAAACTCCGATAGCCGTCCCCCACCGACCATCGCTGCCGTCCAACTCCAGCAGCCACCTTGGTCCGCTGCCTCTACCAACTAGAATAATGAAAATAATCTCATCCAAAAATATGACTAGTTTCAAAGAAAATAAATTAGAAGCTAAAAAAGTTGACTCGTATTGTAAATGATCGGGTTAAGTGGCGTTGGATCTAGATGGGATGGGACGGGACGGAACTGGGCAAGGGACATTAAAATTAAGATGACGCAAACCCTAAACCCTAAACCCTAAACCCCAATTGAATCGAACCCTAAATTAAACTAATTGAACCCCTAATTAAACCCTAAATTGATTGCCCCAATCTAACCGAACCCTAATTGAACCCTAAATTGAATGCCCTAATCCAACCGAACCCTAAATTGAACTAATTGAACCCTAAATTGAATGCCTCAAATCAACCGAACCCTAAATTGAATCAATAGAACCCCCTAATTGAACCCTAAATTGAAGTAATTGAACCCTAAATTGAATGCCCTAATTGAATCGAACCCTAAATTAAACTAATTGAACCCCTAATTAAACCCTAAATTGATTGCCCCAATCTAACCGAACCCTAATTGAACCCTAAATTGAATGCCTCAAATCAACCGAACCCTAAATTGAATCAATAGAACCCCCTAATTGAACCCTAAATTGAAGTAATTGAACCCTAAATTGAATGCCCTAATTGAATCGAACCCTAAATTAAACTAATTGAACCCCTAATTAAACCCTAAATTGATTGCCCCAATCTAACCGAACCCTAATTGAACCCTAAATTGAATGCCCTAATCCAACCGAACCCTAAATTGAACTAATTGAACCCTAAATTGAATGCCTCAAATCAACCGAACCCTAAATTGAATCAATAGAACCCCCTAATTGAAGTAATTGAACCCTAAATTGAATGCCCTAATTGAATCGAATCCTAAATTAAACTAATTGAACCCCTAATTAAACCCTAAATTGATTGCCCCATTTGAACCCTAAATTGAATGCCCTAATCCAACCGAACCCTAAATTGAACTAATTGAACCCTAAATTGAATGCCTCAAATCAACCGAACCCTAAATTGAATCAATAGAACCCCCTAATTGAACCCTAAATTGAAGTAATTGAACCCTAAATTGAATGCCCTAATTGAATCGAACCCTAAATTAAACTAATTGAACCCCTAATTAAACCCTAAATTGATTGCCCCAATCTAACCGAACCCTAATTGAACCCTAAATTGAATGCCCTAATCCAACCGAACCCTAAATTGAACTAATTGAACCCTAAATTGAAGTAATTGAACCCTAAATTGAATGCCCTAATCGAACCGAACCCTAAATGAAACTAATTGAACCCTAAATTGAATGCCCTAATACAATCGAACCCTAAATTGAAATAATTCAAGCGCATCGGATATGTGAATTTTGAACATTTTTTTCCCATTTGAACATTGATCATTTGTTTGATAATTTTAGGTTGTTAATTGTGCGTTTTAGAATTGTGATTATTGATCGATGATTTTAGGTTATTAGCTGTGCATTTGAAGTAATTGCGATTATTAATTGATGATTTTAGGTTGTTAATTGATGATTTTAGATTGTTAATTGTGCATTGAGCATTTGAGATATTGAGATTATTGACGGAGGATGGGACCCAATTGGATTGAATGTGTGATTTTTGTTAATTTTTATTGCATTGAGCATTTGAGAATTGAGAATTGAGATTGTTGACGGAGGATGGGACCCAATTGGATTGAGATACCTGTTAGTTAGTGCAGACACGGACACCACGTCTGATCGACGGTGTCCGACATTTAAAAAACAAATTAACGTATGCCGATGTGTCTGGAGGTGCGTGTCGGTGGGCGTCGGACACGTGTTCGGAGGCGTCGGACACGTGTCGGTATGTGTCGGACACGTGTCCGGAGGTGTCAGACACGTATCGGACACCATATCGACACCCTATATGAGGTGTCAGAATTGAGGTTGTTGACGGAGGATGAGACCCAATTGGATTGAGATACATGTTAGTTAGCGCAGACACGGACACCACGTTTGATCGACGGTGTCCAGCATTTAAAAAACAAATTAACGTATGCCGATGTGTCTGGAGGTGCGTGTCGGTGGGCGTCGGACACGTGTCCGGAGGCGTCGGACACGTGTCCAGAGGCGTCGGACACGCGTCGGTATGTGTCGGACACGTGTCCGGAGGTGTCAGACACGTATCGGACACCATATCGACACCCTATATGAGGTGTCGGAATTGAGGTTGTTGAATGTGCATTAAATTTAGGTTAGTTAGGTTAATGCGACATTTTTAGCATGCACCCCCTGGAATCTAATCGTGGCTCCAGCACTGGCTATAATTAGCCCTAATTAGTCCTGATTAACAATATTTTAGTAAATCAATTAACCCTAATTAGCTCTAACGAGCCTAATTAGTTTTAATTAACCCTAAGAACCTGATGAAATTCAAATTAGCTGTAATTACCCCAAATTAGCCCAAATGAACCCAATTATGCGCATATTGATTGTAGTTAGCCTAATTAGTCATAATTTGCACTAACATAACCCAATTACGCCTAATTAGCGCTAGTTAGGACTAATCAACACTACTCGGCACCATCAAAACCCTAATTAGGACTAAATAACCCTAATTAGTCCTAATCAACCCTAATTAGCTATAATTATTCGAAACTAGCCCTCATTAACATTAATTAGCTCTAACATAACCCAATTAAGCCTAATTAGCCCTAATTAGGACTAATCATCACTACTCGGCACAATTAAACCCTAATTAGTCATAATCAACCCTAATTAGCTATAATTATCCGAAACTAGCCCTCATTAACATTAATTAGCCCTAACATAACCCAATTAAGCCTAATTAGCCCTAATTAGGACTAATCAGCACTACTCGGCACAATTAAACCCTAATTAGGACTAAATAACTCTAATTAGTCCTAATCAACCCTAGTTAGCTATAATTATCCGAAACTATCCCTCATTAACATTAATTAGCCCTAACATAACCCAATTAAGCCTAATTAGCCCTAATTAGGACTAATCATCACTACTCGGCACAATTAAACCCTAATTAGTCATAATCAACCCTAATTAGCTATAATTATCCGAAACTAGCCCTCATTAACATTAATTAGCCCTAACATAACCCAATTAAGCCTAATTAGCCCTAATTAGGACTAATCAGCACTACTCGGCACAATTAAACCCTAATTAGGACTAAATAACTCTAATTAGTCCTAATCAACCCTAATCAGCTATAATTATCCGAAACTATCCCTCATTAACATTAATTAGCCCTAACATAACCCAATTAAGCCCAATTAGCCCTAATTAGGACTAATCATCACTACTCGGCACAATTAAACCCTAATTAGGACTAAATAACCCTAATTAGTCCTAATCAACCCTAATCAGCTATAATTAATAATCGTAATTAACCCTAATAACCCAGTTAGCCCTAATTAGCCCTTGTACATCCCATAATTACTCCATGTTGCCCAGAGATGGTTCAATTACTCGTTGTTTACAAACCCTGCCTTCTTTATATTAATTGTTGTTTTGAGAAGTCCATTGGCAACGAGATGGTTCAACTCGTTGCCAACGAGTTCTATTTAATGTGGAATTGGTAACATATGCAACGATCATTCTGCAGTTTTGATATTTCGGAAAGATTCTTGCATATCTTATCAATTTCTGAACACATGCATGCATAGAAACCCTTAGTTCCCGTTCAAAGGTACTCATTACAAAGTAATGCCTTGTAATGAGCCTTTGGATGTCCAGTTTGGACAGTTTGGAAAAGCTAATTGTTTATAAAACAGTATTTTGACTCATGCTTTATGTTCTATGTCGTGGATATTTGGTACACGTTCTCGTGTGTTTCTCCGGGTGCATACAGATCTGGTGTTCTAACATCCGTCAAACCTTCCTGAGCAAGGTTAGATGAATGTTAGAACACCTAATCGATGTGGTGTACTTGGAGAAATGCGGGGAGGTGCTGCCGAATTTTCCACAGACATCGGACTAAGCATGAGTTATTCACTGTTTTATAAACATGTGCTTTTCTGAATGGGATAGGACCACTACCTGTTCAAGAGTGGAGGGGAAATATGTAGACATGTTGTAACATTCATGCATTGATATTTACATCGGCAATGCCTAATCACTGGTCATTATTGAAGGTGGTATACAGTACGATAATTCAGTCGTCATGTCAGTCGATCGAAGTTGGATGAAAAGGAAGAATGCTGAAGATTTTGAGTGTCGCGTTGACGAATTTCTCGACTTCGCTTATGCGCATCCTGCACATGTTGACCTTGATAAGATAAGGTGTCCGTGCGGTAGATGTGAGTTGTTGCACTGGAGAAAAAGAATTGAAGTAAAATGGCATCTTCGTCGGTACGGTTTTATGGGTGGATACACAAGGTGGACGCAGCACGGGGAAACGATAGTATTGTCGTCCAACCTGGCTAGTCAAACTGAAGTTAGGGAGGAGGCACGATATGATTTCCGAGATATGATTATGGATGCTGGGCATGCTAATGTTGACTGGGGTAACGACAGTCCACAACCGCCGAACGAGGGGGCTCATCAGTTTTATGAGTTGTTGAGAGCTGCGGAAGAGCCGCTGTGGGATGGAGCTCCGAAACACACACGGCTGTCTGCGGTTAGTAGGTTATTACAGTTGAAATCAGACCACGGGCTGAGTGAGAAAGGTTTTAACGAGTTTGTTACCTTCATCAAAGAAATACTGCCCGAAAGTGAAAAGCTACCGCCGTCGTACTATGACGCGAAGAAGATGATGAGGAAACTTGGGTTGAGCTATGACCGGATAGATGCGTGCAATAACGATTGTGTATTATTCTGGAAAGAGAATAAGGATTTGTCATTATGTCCAGTATGTGATCATTCGAGGTACAAACCGGACAAAGGGAAGAAGAAAAACATTGCATGGAAGATATTGCGATATTTCCCGGTCACACCACGGCTTCAGAGAATGTACTACTCCTCCAGTACGGCTGAACATATGAGGGCTCACCGTGAGACTCGCAGCAACGATGCCGATGTGCTGACACACCCAGCTGATGGAGAGGCGTGGAAGGAGTTTGACCGCAGGCATCCAGTCTTTGCTCAGGAAGTTCAGAATGTTAGACTTGGTCTGGCAACCGATGGGTTCAACCCTTTCGGTCAGTCTACCACGCCTTACTCCTGTTGGCCTGTTATTATTGTCCCTTACAACCTTCCACCAGGCATGTGCATGAAGAAGCCGTATATGTTCTTGTCGTTGCTTATTCCGGGGCCGAAGAGTCCCGGTAAGGACATAGATGTGTATTTAAGGCCGTTGATTGATGAGTTAAAACAATTATGGAATCATGGAGTCGAAACATATGATGCATCCCTTAAACAAAATTTTCAGATGAGGGCTGCTTTGATGTGGACTATACATGATTTCCCCGCATTGGGAATGACGTGTGGCTGGAGCACACATGGGAAGCTAGCATGCCCTGCTTGTATGGGCGTGAACCCCGGTCATACGTTAAAGCACGGCGGAAAGGCCTCGTGGTTCGGATGTCACCGTAAGCTTTTGCCACCGGGCCATCAGTTTCGTAGGCAGAAGGATAAATTTGACGGGACAATCGAGCGTGAGGTTGTCACACTGGACTACCCATCTGGTGAAGAAGTACTCTCACACCTGGAGGCACTTGATACTGACATACCACACGGTAAGGGTGTGCCGGATCAGAAGATTGCAGGGTTCGGGAAAGAGCACAACTGGAGAAAATTTTGTATCTTCTGGGAGTTAGCCTACTGGAGGACGCTCGTTATCCGAAACAACATGGATGTGATGCATATTGAGAAGAACGTTTTTGATAATGTGTTCAACACAGTGATGAATGTCAAGGGCAAATCGAAAGATCACCTTAAAGCGAGAAGGGATCTACAACAGTTGGGTGTACGCCGTGAATTGCATCCTCGGACAGTCAGTGGGAGGACCATACTTCCGAAAGCACCTTACTGTCTAGACAAGAAACAAGTGGAGAAGGTCTGTCAGTGGGTTAAGAATTTGAAGCTTCCGGATGGGTTTGCGTCCAACATATCTCGTTGTTGCAATGTATCGGAATGCAAGTTCCAAGGGATGAAGAGTCACGACTGCCACGTATTCATGGAGAGATTCATTCCTATTGCCTTCCGGGGACTGTTGCCACGGGTTGTTTGCGAGACTTTGACTGAATTATCTCATTTCTTTCGAGATATATGCTCTTCTACGATCCGGGTGAGTAACATGGAAGTGCTTGAGAAGAACATTGTGGTGACGATTTGCAAGCTGGAGAAAATCTTCCCACCTTCGTTCTTTGATTCAATGGAGCATCTGCCTGTTCACTTGGCATATGAAGCTAAGATGGGTGGACCCGTGCAATATCGGTGGATGTATCCCTTCGAGAGGTAATCCTTAAATTGTTACAGTTGTTCGTTTACACTTAATGCGACATCTGTTATCATTGATATTCCACCTAACTCGATTCGCTAAACTTCTAGGTTCATGTTCCATTTAAAGAAAAAAGTCCGTAATAAGGCTCGGGTTGAGGGCTCAATTGCGGAGGCTTACGTAATGGAAGAACTTGTAAACTTTTGTAGTCAATATTTCGGGCCTGATGTTGGTACAAGGTTAAATCAACTAGGCCGAAATGATCCCGGAGCAAGCACAAATTTGGAAGGGCAATTGTCAATATTCAAGCAGTCAGGTAGTCCGTTCGGCCGAACGTATACTCGATGGCTAACAGATGAAGAGTACAGTGCTGCAACAATATATGCCCTTCTAAATTGCGATGAAGTTTCGGCATTCGTTGAGTAAGTTAAAGTCTTAATTCACTTACATTGCTGTACATAATTGAAAGTGTGTGTTAAGCGAGTTAAATGCATATTGGTTTGCAGTGAGTTCGATGCGGAATCTTTAATCACTGATCCCGCTGGACTTGAATCTCATCGGAAATCACAATTTGTACAGTGGTTCAAAATCCGTGTAAGATTATTTAACGAAATTATATTATGTGTTATATACAGTTCTGTGGCCAATTAGTATACTGATTTATCCTTAATTTTTACCGTCATCTACAATAGGTTCAGTCAATGGATAGACCAGTGGCCTCCTGCTTGAAATTACTAGCCGAAGGCCCTAACAAACAAACATCCTGTTACGGAGGCTATATCATCAACGGGTTTAGGTTTAACGTAAAAGATGATGACCGAACAAAACAAACCCAAAACAGTGGAGTCTTGGTCAACGGCGACTGTTATGCCGAGAATTGCATGGATTTTTACGGAGAGCTAGATGAGATTGTTGAGCTAACATATCTGGGTTCCCAAAACCGCCTGGTAATGTTCAAGTGTACGTGGTTCGATGTCACATGCAGTAGAGGAATCCGTGTTAGCTCTCAAGGGATTGTAGATGTCAATGTCAAGTCAAGACTTGCATCAGACGAGCCCTTTGTGTTTGCTAGTCAAGCTGTACAAGTCTTTTACGCGGAGGACGTCGCCAATCCCAAATCTCATTGGTATACAACTATCAAGTCCAAGAAATTGCCCGTGACATATGACAGTGAGCTAGACTCCTTTCAAGCCGACCAACCACGTGTCTTGTTCCCTGTTGAGGTCAACAACGAGGAGGACGATCTTCCTCTTCCAACAACACTTCTTGTGGGAGAAGAAGTCGTAGATGATGACGCGGAAGATGTTGAAAGTGTTGGAGATGATGTGACCGAGTCTACTGATGAAGAGGATGAATTAGAAGATGAAGAGGACGACGAGTCCCACGAAGAAGAGGGCGACGAGGAAAGTGATGAAGATGATTCGCAAACTGAAAATGATTGACTTGTAATGTTGTAACATCACGGGAAAAATGTAGTAACATTTTAGAACTTGGTGTTTATTGATGTGTTTTTGCACATCCGTTCATATATATATATATATATAGTGCCGATGATGATTTATGCCTAAATTATTGTTTTTCACGTGTTAATGTCTTTGTATATAATCTATATGAAGTCAGATATGGATAGGATACGGGCTATTCGTGGCCGGGCTGGACGCCGAGCTGCTTCCTCCCCGGTTGGTCCCACCTCGTCATTGCCTACTGATGACGAGGCACAGAGTGATTGCCGACAGCCATCGGGGGCCCAGCCTCTGCCGTCGCCGTCACCGTCACCCCAGCCCCAGCCAGCCGTCCAGCCCCAGCCGTCGCCCCAGCCCCAGCTCGAGCCGTCGCCCCAGCCCGACGCAGATTCATCCCACACGCGCGTGCATTCTCCATCTTCCGTGGGTTCTACCTCAGGTATAGTTGATAACGGTGTTTCGTACATTTTCGCTAGCCTTATATTTGAACTGTATTAATGTCTGTGTTTTGTAGGATCTCGACGAGGCCGTGGTCCGACACGCGGGCCTGTAAGTACTAAAAATATCACCTCATGCCTTATGTTTAAAAATTTTGGGTGTTAATTTATATTTGAACTGTATTAATTAATTTAATTACTTCTTTGGCAGGATCCTGGAGAATATGGCGAGGACGAAGATCGGCGTTCTTGTGAAGGGCCGATTCTTCGAGCCACGCCTGTACTGGAAGGACTGGGATGCCGCTGCGAGGGAGGCCCTATGGGAGGAGTGGCTGGTACGGTGAAGTATTTTTTTCAGCGTTAGTAAATGTTAAATTACAGTTTGTTTTATGTTGTTAATTTGTGTTATTGAATGCCTTACAGGAGGGGTTCACGTTTGACACGCCTGAGCAGCAGGTACTGGGGCAGCAGGCTTTCTTTGCCTACATCGGCAAGAATTACCGCCGATGGCTCCACGATGCACGGGACCGGGCGAAGAAGGCGCTGCCCGCGGGTGCCCCGATGACGGACATGACGAGATATCCCCCACATTGGATATCTCACCGTGTATGGGGGGAGATGATAGATCGGTGGGCTGCGGATCCAGGTTGGGACGCCAAGAGTAAGAGCGGGGCTGAGAACAGACAGAACAGAGATCCGACGCACACGGGGGGGTCGGTGCCACACGACATCGTCCGACACATGAACGCGGTCGAGCACCCGGATCTGGAGGAGGATGAGGTCATAGCTCTGACCTATACTCAGACGCACGTGCGGAAGAAGGACAAGGACGAGACGCACCGGCGGGCGACTATATTTCAGATATTGCCCGGCGGATCGATGTGAGTCAATTTATTTAAGTTAATGTTTTTTCTTTCTATCCTCAATGTCTGTTTCGTTAATTAATGCCCTAACATATCGTTAAACCACTATTTTTGCAGGCCTCGTATGAACAGCTAAAGGGGTCCGAGCAGCAGTCCGGACAGCCATCAGCGTCCACTAGTACGGCTGCGAGTACTGGGGGAAGCGATGGCTGGATACGCCGGAGGTCGTGAATCGGCCGAAAGGCCGCATACGCGACCTGCCTAGCACGACTGCTCGTGCCGTGATAGGAGCGTCCTCACCCCCTGCTGCCCCTCCACAGACACCGGCTCCTCGGCCTCAGTTGGACGACGAGGAGATCCAGCGCATTGCTACAGTGGTGTGCCGGATGATCAGGGAGCAGGGCACTGCTGGACAGGCCGCCCGGCCCCGGATCAGTAGGATCCAGATCCGGGACTCGGGAACCCCTGATGAGCCCCTTCCCGTGCCCGTTCCTAGCTTCCCCCCCCCCCGCCCGGCTTGTACTCTTCTCCCCTCTCCTAACCGGCTATATCCGGTTCCCGGCTTGTACATATGATTTTTTTTTATAATAAATATTTTTTATAATTGATTATATATATTTCTTTCTGTATTGATTATTGCGCGTTGTTGTTGAGAATTGAAAGTTGTATTACAGGTCTGGGTAATTGAAAAATAAAAAAAAATTTCAAAAAAAAAATTGACTTTTGGCGACGGATTAATTCCGTCGCTAAAGTATTCCTACAATCAGTTATTTAGCGACGGAATATTCCGTCGCTAAATAAGTTTTTTAGCGACAGAATATTCCGTCGCGAAAATATCAAATCCGTCGCTAATTTGACAAAAAAGAAAATAAATTAAAATTCTAAAAATATAATTAGCGACGGAATATCCGTCGCTAATGAAAAATAAATCCGTCGGTAAAAATGACATATTTAGCGACGGATTTAAAAATTCCGTCGCTAAACTATTAGTGACGGGCTTTTATACGAGGGATATTTAGCGACGGTGAATCCGTCGCTAATTCTTTTAGCGACGGATTTCTCCGTCGCTAAAAGCCTGTTTTCTTGTAGTGATGATGTGGTTTGACGATTTTGCTTATTCTTTATGCTTTATCTGCCTAACACATACTAAAGGTAACATAATGTCATGATTGGGCACATCAATAATGCCAATGCTTAATTTGACATAAATGTAAGTCCAGTGATCAAAATAAAATAATTAGAAGTAAAATCCAAAGGTCATTGGCATATTTAACTGTATAAGATGTCGTGTATATGCCGCATCTCTTAAAAAGAATATTTTCTGGTGCACTTTACTTATTCATCTCCATCAAATAGCTTCTTGGAGTTAATAGTGTTCATTAAGAAAAAAAAAAGAAAAAAAGTTGCCAACTTTAGTAAACACTCAGGATTAATTGCAAATTTCTTCCCCCACCTTTCACACTAATTTGCAAATAGTTATTTTTCTCTTTTATCAGAAAGCAAGAAATTTGTATTAACAATTGTATTCAATATTCAAAAAGATTATAGAATCTTTTGACATTTCTGAGCGGGCTAGTTTATGGGCTAGCACATTAGCAGATCTAGATCTAGGAACCTAACAAACTAAACAATGTAGAGTAAATGTGTGGATTCCTTGTATATCTCCAAAAGTGCCACTTCTATATAGAATGGTGGTAATTGTAAAACCATCAAAGTGCCTCATCAATCATTTTGGCATCACTCTTGATGAAGATAGCTTCTGCACTTATCCTTTTTCCCTAATAAACTCCTCATAGTTAGCAAGCTTAAATAGCGCAAGTATCCACCTTACCTCCAACAACTGAAATAATGGAATATTGTTCCAAAAATTGCAATCTTCTTCCTTTACATTGCGGATATCGTTGCAATATCATTCATCACTCTGTTCCGATAATTCTGTATTACATGTAATTTGAATGAAGGTCAACATCATCTCTTCTTATGGAAAAGAAAGTTCTTTTCAAGAGATACCCTATTGTTGCTAGCCCATATCATAGACCAATTATCCTAGACACACTAGGATATTTAAAGGTCAAAGTTCAATGCAACCTGATGCAACCTGATTAACCCGGAGAGCACTCTTCAAGTCAGGTGCCATCTTGTTTTTATCCACAATATCTAGTGGTTGAATATGGTATAACCCTCTTGAAAAAAGGATTGCTGACATGTCTCATTTGGGCTAAGGGGTTAGCATGGTCCCCCCCCCCCTCCCGGGGATCGGCCTGACCCCTCCTTCAAGTTTAACCCAGACTCGTTATGGTTCGCTTAAATGTTTATAAAGGTCGACCGAGGCCTTTCTCTCTTTAACGCCCTCCCCTCAGTTTGGGGTCCTTTCTTCCTTGTGTTTATTCTCCCCCATGGGGGAGGGTGTCTCCTTTTTTCCTTGAGTTCACCCCCACCCCTTAGGGGCGGGGTTTATCGTCTATCCCCTTCTTTCCATATACTTTTCAGGGAGACCACATTTACCTCGTACAACTTCACAAATATCGCAAGTATTCATGTGCGAGAGGCCTATTTAATGAGCCTATGATCTCGACTAGAACCGCGACCTTATGGTACTGTTGTTAAAATTTGAGCCATCCTACAAGAAGGGCGGCTTTATTTTGCTTGCTACCCTCCGATCTCACTATGAGCATATGAATTTGAAGGATGCCGATGAGGCGACAATTGATCAGTATGTGGGGATTTTTTTGCTATATGTGTTGGGAGAGACATTGGCAATTGGAATGACTCAGTTCAGCAATGGTGCTTGAGGGCATTAGAGATTGTAGAAGAGATCGGGTAGTATGACTGGGGAACTTTGGCCATGGCCTATTTGAACCACTCGATGGGCTCAGTGTCCAAGGGTCAATCCGTATGCCCTCGTTGATGTATGGCTCACTGCTTATCTTGATCATAGGTTTTGGCTTTTGAGCTGTTGAGGACGCGCTTGTCGTACTTGGGCTTAAAGAGAGCCATATGGATAAGACAAGACTCATTGTGTATTGCTAGAATTTTCGAGATGAGCGGTTTGGGACTTCTATGGGAGCATACGGGGATAACTTCAACAGATTGACTTAGCGCCCGATAATTTTAACTTCTAGATTTTCACATTAGTGTTTATTCTATCTATCGAGACACATATTTTCCTTTCTAGGGATTCCTATCCAAATGGAGGGAGAGGCACTATATCCGAAGGAGCAAGAGCTCACCGGTGACGGATTTCACTAGTGAGGTATTCCCAGGAAGAATTTACCTGCGCGAACGGGTGTTATCCCAGCACTATTCGATGGTCAAGCTCCGGTTCCCGACTGCTCTAACTGTGGAGATGTATCAGACTGGGACGGTAGACCAGGGGCTATGGACGAGCTTAACAAAGAGGATTAGGGTATCCTCTCCGAGGTAGCTGAATAAATCTTACACACACGAGGCATTCGTGACAACAGAGTGGGCAAAGAAGATTCAGTGCGTCCAAGAAGCTAGGAATGAATAAGAAGAACCCTAAAAGTGACAACAACAGGTCCGACGGCTAACTAGTCCACCAAAAACAAAAAAATGGGTTCGGGAACGAAGTCATAGGACGGGAAGGGTTAAGCGCCCATTATATCCTTTCGGTGTCTAGTTTATTTCTATTGATTTTTTGCCTTAAACATATGAATATGCAATAAAAACAAACTCTAATTCCAATCCTACTTTATTGGTTTGAATTCGACAGCAAGAGTCAAATGGCCTGCATATCTGGTCGAACAAACCAGAATCAAAATCATCATAGTTCGACTCAGCCAAACATGTGACAAACTATATTTCGATCTTAGATTTGAATATGAAAGGACATGAAAAGACTCCTTTTGATAATTTTTGTGCAATGAAAATGTGATTGCGAGTAAGGGAAACAATTTAGAAAATTATACTATACAATAGCCTAGAAACCAATACATATACCTCGCAAGTACGTTTGCCTAGAAGACTTAGGATTACTTTGTAAAGGATCCACGATGTAAATGACTTCAAAAAATAGAAAAATGATTTTAAAAATGCAAAATTCTCATAAGAGATATTCTACGAGTTCTGTGGGAGAAATTGTATAATAGCTCTAGGGCGAAAAGACTGATCCTTGAAAATTTAGCCTAAGGACTCCATTTAGAGAAGTCTAGGACGTCAGAAATGATAACGATGACCATTTCAATCTGTGATCAGAAGATAAAACAAAATATTTCATAGAAATCACAACCTCTGAAAAGGTAACAAATTGACCGGTTTGTCAAAAACTGGTCGGTTGATACTATAATTTTTTTTAATTTGTTTTCGAACGTTGGAACATTATTTGTCCCCAATATGGTAATTGTCTCTGATTTAATCATATGAGATATACCAGGTTCAAGAATTATCTTCATAATTCACATAAATCAAAGATTAATGACTTGCATCAAGGATAAATCATAAAAAATCTGAAATCTTCTAAATAAATCACAATCTTGTATCGTGGACCAACTGAACTAAATGGACTGAACTGGGCCCAATTAACGGACTGGACTGGAAAACCAGATTGGACTGCACTGCTGGACGGAACTAACTAATGGTCCTAATTAAATCAATTAAGTTTGATACATTATTAGGCTTTTATCCATCATAATAAACCTTAACAATAAAGCCCAATAATTATTTTACAAATAAAAAGAGCACAAAATAAGATGTCTACAAGTGGCGTTTAACGGGGGTGTTTGGTGGTTGATTGAAGAGTGAGATAATGGTGGTATAGCAATAAATACCATCTTGAATGCA
Organism: Escallonia rubra; assembly: GCA_033065855.1. Lineage (NCBI taxonomy): Eukaryota > Viridiplantae > Streptophyta > Magnoliopsida > Escalloniales > Escalloniaceae > Escallonia > Escallonia rubra. Next base: position 8,944 of record JAVXUO010001374.1, on the reverse strand, counting down.
TACCGAGTTTCACCATGAAATGATTCTTATCGACACGGGTATTGTCTCGATACGTCTTGAATTTTTCATCAATTATAAACATATATAGTACCCGTCAGTAGCAAACTAAAATTATAAACATATATTGCATCCTTCATATAGCTTCTCTAAAGCTTGAATCGTTTCATTTTTCAAATAAGCTATTTTTTCTCAAATAAACTATTTGTTCCTATAAGGAGTCATTAGGAACAAATTCTTATTATATTGAATTACCTCATATCTAAAATGACCCTCTTTTTCAAGTATGTATCTCATTAGCAAATTACTATAGAAGAATAAGTTGTTTGTTCAAGAATAACGTCTTTAGCTTCAAGAGTAATTTTTTTGTGTGTTTGTTTTTGTCTTTGTAAAGCAATAGATTATATAAATAAAAGATATGATGAGTAAACCAAAGCTAGGAGAAAAAGTAAAAGTAAACTAAAAATTGCATTGAAGTTTGAAAACTTATCGAGAAATTTTTTGCAAATAATAAAGAATGTTGTGAAGAAGAGGGTACGAAGTTCGATTATATAATAGAACCTAGGAATTTTTTTTAAAGTATTTTGAGGGTCAATTTACTAATTTCCAACAAAATTTGTAATTTTCACATTGTTTAAGGAATCGGTACAATACATATCTAGGCAGACATGTGGCTCTTAGAAGGTGTAACCTATACATGCCGGTATATAATGACTTTTTGACTGATACGAAATATAAAGGGATACCAGTAAAAGTATGTACAGGCCGGTACGGCTAGTGCTGTTACGGTTTGAGAACTTTGAATGGTGGGTTGGGTGGTGGCAATGGTTCTGGCAGGTATAAGGTATCATATGCAAATTTCAAGAAGAATTCGAAAAGTAAACAAATAGGTGAAAATCACAATAAATCATCAAAATCAACCACCTCGAACATCTATGGCGCGTATACTTGTGATGGGTTCTTTGGTAAGTAGGTATTAGTCAGATTGATGAAATATAGTTCCCTACTCATTTGAGGATGTCATCTGACTTCTATGGTTTACCTTTCATCTGAATGCATGTATTATGCCTATTGTCTATTTGATTTTTCTCCGCATATTTTTTCTACGTTCATCAAATAAACAAAAATATGGTTTTTTTTTTTTTTGTTTTAACTTGGACTCTCTAATATTTCACGCAGGACAATCAACATGACGTGCAACTAAGACTACAGCTAGATATTCAAATTTGTTCTTGAATAATACGTGATTCATTCCCTAGAAAAATAGTTCATATTTATTTATACAAGAGAAACATGAATAGTTATTAGAATTCGCTCATAAAAAAAAAAAAAAAGCATGAGCATTTCGGCGAAAGTTATTGTAGTCCGTTCATCAAAAGAGATAGCATGAACATTTAAGCGAAAGTTATTTCGGCTAAAATCGGCCTCCATATCAGTGGAAATCATAAAACTGTGGACACTTCCAATGGAGGCACCTCACCAATAGCGTAAATTTTGTAGACAAGATCATGAATATGCCAATACATCTCAAGGAACTGTACCTGCCACATCTCAGAATCTACCACTACTGGATGGAACTAATAAGCCTCTTCAACACATTCCTCGCATCCGAGAAAAAAACATACAAGCCTTTGAGGAAGTATCCAAGAGAAAATACCAACAATGACACAGACAAAGCATAGTGATGATGTGAAGCAAAATTCTGCAATTCATAATTAAAATATAGCTTGTCCAACTCGCAGATAAAACAGCAGGGAAAATAGTCGATTTAGTAAGTACAGGAAAAGATGAAGAATATACCAACTTTCTTTTATCAGTCCGCTTAAAACACTCAGATAATTTGAAATTCATTTCCTTCTCTTTGCTGGAGCGGTAAATTTGGAAACACGACTTGAGAACTCGGCTAGTACAGGGGCATTCTCTTTGCTGGAGCGGTATATTTGGAAACAGCAGGGACGTAACGTTGGTGAGTCACGGAGAAACTTGCGATCCATTTCTTCTGCTTCACTTCTCGAACTTGCAATATCATCTGGGAGGGCAGAGATAAAATATTTAAGGGCACTAGCTGCGGCCAAGGTGATGGTATATGGAAATGCGGCTGGCGTGTGATAACCATCTAAATACTGCACCATCGAGACACTACAGCCAATGGACTCCAGCCCACCGGTTTTAAAATCGTAACATTGTATCCACTTTTCCTCCAATCTGAGAAAGAGGACATCAGAATTGAGAGTCAGTGGCTGCATCCAGCAATTATTGCTGACCTCTTCATGAGTCAGTGGCTGCATCCAGCAATTATTGCTGACCTCTTCATGGCACTCGGATTCCCTCCACGACTTGAGACCTTTCACGCTTACGTACTCTCCAAAAGAATCAAACAAGTTCACACGATATTTCAAAACCCACAAAGGCCCGCTATAATCCTGCAAGCTCCAAACCTTAAGTTCCGACCAGTTCACATAAAGAAAATACAGGTACCCATCAGACTCCCCTATACACATCTGATGTATAATATATGGATCTAGAATCTCAACTCCTGGTAATTTAATAACACTGGACTTATCCTCTTTGGCATCAAAAGTTATAACGTAATGCCCCAAGGTCAACCAATTAAACCTTCCGTTCGCAAAAACTTTTTTCGCCTTAGGAAGGTCATAGTTGCAGTAGCAGATTTCTTTCGACTTGTTCCAAGTTCCTGTTTCCGATGAGTACACCCAAAAGTAGTAAAAACTTCCACCACCCTCCGGTCGCCGCATGTTCACTAACTTGAAACTTGGGGTTGTATTATCTGAATAACCAAATGGATAGAAGGCAATTGCCAGACTTTCATTACAACAATCTTCAGGAGAACTGATTCTGAACCAATCCATACTTGCTGGATTGACAACGTAAACGAAGAAATCGTTTCCAGTACGTTGATGATTTCGACAACATAAAAGTCCATTGCTCACGGAAGTCAAGATAAAGTTCATTCCAAGTAGAGCTTTATACACGCGTTCGGAGAGCATCAAACTGATTGGGCAGTAGGAGTAAGAGTTGTGGGTTGGAGCTCGAAACATATACTTTTGGATGAAGAGACACGATACATCTGTTGACCTTTGATGGTGAACAAGCAAGAAGTAAGGGTCAGATATGAGTTTATTCCACTGCTTAGAGATGCACTTGTACCTTGAAAGATCTATGACCGGTAAACGACACAGAATCTCAAACAGTATATCCACATCGGAGAAAAGAGCTTCCATGTCTCTTCGAGGATCCTTTGTATTTTCGATGAGTCCAAAGTTGCTGAATATATGGAATTACCGAATACGGAAGCGTATAATCGCCTGCTTCACATAAAAAACTTCAATTAAGAACATCATCAATATTTATTAATCAAACACTCTAGGTAGTCATATTTAATTTTTTTTAAACTCAAGGTAGATTGGTTCGACTCAAAACTGGTTTTGTTTCCTTTCCTTATGGATCTAAGATTCTCTACAGTAGAAAACTGGCAAACAGATGAGAGAGGTAGTTACGAGAGATCACGCTAAAAGAAAGAATAAACGCGCCTAATTCATGGGGATAATTACATGATTTATAAAAAGAACCAATCTTGAAACAGACAAACAACCTAGAGGATGCTGCCAGGTCCATGGATAGCATCTATGAAAACGAATATCAGAAGCAAAAGAAGGCGTTTTGAAAAGGAGATCAATATAAATCTGTGGAAAATACCATCCGGAGCAATATCAATGTGCATGTATCAATGTGCACAAATACCTTAAATCAGATTCTGATGGAGCTGCGCTTGAGAAAGCCTCAGTCAGGGTCCCGGCCGGTTGGCGCAGAACGAGGCAAGACCGTGGACGCGTGTACGAGAGAGAACAGCTGATGGAAGTCGGATCTGGCTTTGGGTTTAACCAAGTGGCGTGTTGATATAATGGCCGACTACGTGTCGTGTTCGGTATTAAAGACCAGCGATTTGAGGCATGGTTAAACAAGGGATTAAATGCCCATCGAACCCTTACTTTGAGCCCGCTTGCACGAAACACCCAATGATTTAATTTTTAGTTTCCACCTCTCGAAGCTTCCGTATATGTGCTCCACGTACCATGGTTCAAATTTAAAACTCTGAGGCCGGCTGTTACAACAATAAAACCAATAAGGGTACTTCACTAAACCTTCCTATTTTGTAGCTACATCTTCCGAACGTGAACTGCCAATACAGCCAAAGCCCTTTCTTTCGCTCGCTCTCTCTCTCTCTGATCAATCAAACAGTCACACCGTCTCCACTCCCTCTACACTTTCATCACAGCACCACGTGTGGAGACCGATCAAAGATCAGTAAAAGAGATATATGGACGACGTGGAGACGAGGGATGAAGCGTTCAATGAAGATTGTTACCATCGGACTTTCGTAAGAACTCTGTCCAAAGCGTTCGATGTTTATTTTCAGCATTTATTTTGGGCATAATGTTAATTAAGGATATGTATACACTTAGATAATCAGTTTGGGTGCTGGGTTTAGGGTTCCATCCTTCCTCCGTTTAATTTTTCCATGTGATATAACTCAAATATAACTCTCAATAATTGATGGACACCTGGCGAATCCCAGTCAAACTGGGAGATTTATGATCAGGATTCTAAAAGAGTCCTTAGAGATTGTGACACGATCATCGAGGATCCTAACGCGATCCTAACACATCTAGTCCACGACCCAATCCTACTAGGACTCTACTCCTACAACTATATAAAGGGGTCTACCCCCAGGTATGAGGACAATTAGACAATTCATGCTTTTTCAGAATTATTATTTTGTAGCTGCGCTCTGACTTAGGCATCGAAGAGTTCTCCGCTGGGAACCCCACCCGGCGGTCACTTGTTTTTTGTCTTGCAGGTCATCGGTCAAGGCTTGGGTTCCGAAATTTGCGCGGAGCATATTTTTAGCAGCAACAAATTGGCGCCATCCGTGGGACTCGCCAGCCTAGCCGTTTGACCTCAAGAAAATTCAGCAGTTTATCCCAAATTACCGGCGACAACGTGTCGGAACCACCAACAGAACCGTCGTCGCCACAAATTTCTAGATTGAATTATCCTCACAGTCGCAAAAATACAAAGGCATTGTTCGAAGAAAATTCAGAACTAGCAAACCACCGACGGCACCGGCGCAACCACCTCCAAGATTCTCACCGACGCAACCACTTCAGTCTCCGGCGTCACATACTGTCGGCGTGAAATTGCCGGAGCAAAAACAGCAATCACATCAAAAAAAAAACTCTGGTCATACGTTTTGGAACATGCCGCCGGCAGCCAACCGACAACACTGCTACTGTGGGTCTCTAAACCCGACCGCCTTCAGACAGCCTCCATGGCCACACAACCGTCCCTATCGGAATAATCGGTGCTGCAATCTGCCTCACAACCGCCGATGGCAGAACCAATAAGCGCAATTGCCAACACTGCTTCGTTTACTACGACTAGTAGTAGCGGCGCTGCCAGGCAACCGCGACACCAGCGGAAATCGCGGCCGCATCAAAGAGTCAAACACCAACTATTCGTCATCATCGTAATTTTCTGAGGCGCATTGCCGCCAGGTTCGGTCCACTATTGCAGCAGCCACCCATTCGTTTAGTTGACACCACTGCGACTGGCAGTGTCGTCACTGTCTTAGCCTCGCAACCAAGGGCTGCCAGATTCGTCGTTGCACAACTTCGGCTAACTCCAACACACAACGGTCTCCGCCAAAAGAGACAACGCCGCCACAACCACGGCCACCGAAGTCAGCTACACAGCCCCACAAAGCTGCTGAAGCAGTGACAACATCTCAGGAAACAAAAAATGAGGGAAAGAAGAAGCAGATCGCCGCCGCTATGTCGTCTTCTCTGGCAAAGCGCCGGCGCCGCACCCTGCGACCTTCTTCGACGTTGTGCAATCCACCGCGTGAAAACGGTGACAGTGCCAAATCGCTACCAGCTCCAAGAGATCGCCGCCCCACCGTGGCGATACCCAGCCGGGGGTGACGTCGCGAGAAACACTTCCGCGATCTACCCAGTTTCCACAGCATCCAGCCACGATCCAGATCTACACCACTACGGCAATGGGAAAAACACGGCCAACATCGCGCCGTGCAGCCACCATAAAAGAGCATCGGCGTCAGTATTGCGACGTTGCCACCGACAGCCATCTTTCCCGACGTCGCGCCATCCACTGCACTTAAATGACGACGATGCCACGGCTTCACCGAGCAGCTCCCTGACATTGTTGTGGTTACACTGGCAAAGCCCCGACGTCGCCGCTGACAGCGACTATCAGATCTACCATCGCTCCTTGCCGTGGCGCCGTCGCCTCCCTGCGATGATCAACTCTGTCATCGGAGATAGAATCTGTTCGGTGGATGAAAAGAATTGGCAGAATGAAAAAAAGGGTTTAAACAATGCATGCAAGCATCAACAGTGACGTATAAACCACTTCTTAAGCAAGGAACAAATTCACAGCACCCGGCGAGTTAAAAGTCACGCCTAGGGTTTCTGCTGCAGTATCTTGCCATCACGGCATTATATATCGTTTCATGGTCATACATTGGCTTTATCTCTGGCGTATTCACATCTCTGCTCGTTGAGAAGCTAGTTCAACAATGATGGAAGTACACATGCTGCCACCACATCTAGTGAAATCAGAATTCATCGCCAGCCTCTGCTAACAGTATCTAATATGTCTGGTACAACTGCAAGCTCAAGCATGCAACCAGTAAATTGAATCTAATTCTTTCTCAATACATCAATAAACTGCGATACTTCTTTTTCGATCATCAGTGACATCTTTCTCAGACGAACTCCGCGTCATCTAGCTTTATATGCTCACAGACAGGGAGGTTCGCCACATCGACCATATTACGGGCTCCATGACCCGCGCCTTCTTATTTGAACCCACGGCAACAAGGCGAGAAACCCTCTAGGGCGCCTATGAAGAGAACTCTAAGTTTCGTCAAACCCCCGAGGGCGTATACGACGATAACTCTTAACTTCTGTCAAACCCTCGAGGGTATTTGCATGAGCTCCACGATCCATCCGCCCCCGAAGGCTTGTATGACGAGAACTCTTAAGTTCGGTCAAACACTCGAGGGTATTTACATGAGCTCAAGCTCAATTCGCCCCCGAGGGCGTGTACGACGAGAACTTTAAGTTCCGTCAAACTTTCATGAGCTCGAGCTCCATTTCACCCCGAGGGCACGTAAGATGAGAACTTTAAGTTTCGTCAACCCTCAAGGGTACTTTCATGAGCTTTGAGCTCCATCCGCCCCCGAGGGCGTGNACGACGAAAAATTTAAGTTTAGTAAACCTTTCATGAGCTCGAGCTCCATCCGCCCCGAGGGCGCGTACGATGAGAACTTTAAGTTCCGTTAAACTTTCATGAGCTCGAGCTCCATCCACCCCTGAGGGGGCGTAAAACGAGAACTTTAAGTTTTGTCAACGCTCAAGGGTATTTTCATGAGCTTTGCGCTCCATCCGCCCCAAGGGTGCGTAAGACGAGAACCTTAAGTTCCGTCAAACCCTTGAGGCTATTTTCATGAACCTGGTGCTCTATCTGCCCTGAGGGCGCGTACGACAAGAACTCTTAAGTTTCGTCAAACCCTCGAGGGTATTTGCACGAGCTCCGCGCTCCATTCACCCTCAAGGGCGCATCGAGAGCTCTAAGTTCTGTCGAACCCTTTAGGGTATTTTCATGAGCTTTACGCTCCATCTGCCCCTAAGGGCGTGTACGATGAGAAAATCTTAAGTTCCGTCAAACCCTTTAGGGTATTTTCGTGAGCTTATTGCTCCATCTGACCCCGAGGGCGCGTACGACAAAAACTCTTAAGTTCCGTCAAACCCCCGAGGGTATTTACATGAGCTATTTTCTCCATCTGTCCTCAAGGGCACTTACCAGAACTCTTCGTTCCACTAGCCCTCTAGGGCGGTCCCTCGAGGTACGAACACGCCCCATGCTGACAGGATCGAGCTCGAGCTCTATCTGCATGGTTTAGCTACAGTTCTAACCCGTGAAATGGCAAAGGACTATGGGACTTCATCCCCCCACCATTCTTTGTCAATTCAAAACCCAGCCAAACGTGAGTGCGAGGCTTCTTTGCTAGCTCTTAGCTGATGATAAGAGTTCATGACAAATAAAACGCAAGCATGATGTGGTCGACTCGAGCTAAAGAACACACACTTGCACAAAATGAACACCCTCCAAGGAGAGGTGACCCCTGAGGGGACATTCAAACACTTAGCACATGCAACAACTTGCATGCACAACTTTATGCCCTCTCCCGAGATAGGATATCGTGGGGCACAACCTCTAAAGGATCTCGAGATCGCATGATTCGTCTTCCCAAAGATGATTCCGAATAGCCTATTTAGGCAAAATTCTAACGACTTAGCTCTCAAGAGCTAGGGTTCTAGCTCCCTACTTAGGCAAAGCTTAAAGCTTCGGCTTAGGTCGGAGCACATGGAGGACATAAATATTATTACCTCTACAAGTGGATGGATAATCCCTTATAAATCTGACGCGTGTCTCGAGACACCAGATATAAACTTCCTTAGCCAAACATTTTGGCTAAGGAAGTGGGGGGCTTATCATATAACTCCCAATAATTGAGGGACACCCGGTGAATCCCAGTCAAACTGGGAAATTTATGATCAGGATTCTAAAAGAGTCCTTAGAGATTATGATGCGATCCTCGAGGATCCTAACGCGATCCTAACACATCTAGCCCACGCCCCAGTCCTACTAGGGCTCTCCTCCTACAACTATATAAAGAGGTTTACCCCCCAGGTATGAGGACAATTAGACAATTCATGCTTTTTCAGAGTTATTATTCTGTAGCTGTGCTCTGACGTAAGCATCGGAGAGTTCTCCCCCAGGCACCCCACCCGACGGTCACTTGCTTTCTGTCTTGTAGGTCAAGGCTCGGGTTCCAAAATTT